>CM060624.1:33939780-34067280 GCA_030578275.1 Meda fulgida
ATTGGATCACAGAAACAGAAACGTTGTTTTAGTGTCATAAACTATTTAATCTGTACTCTATGCACATATATATTTAGTTGTGTTATATTTGATATGATTCACAGCCATTTGTTTGCTTCGTTCATCCACTTCTAGTAAATGAGACATTAGATGTTTGTTAAAAGCTTGTGTTTTACATTGAGGCTTTAAAACGGTGTTGTTTGATTAGTTTGCCAGGAAGAGTGTGTGGTGGCACTGGCTCGACAAGCTTCTTGTGTGGTGAAGACGACAGGAAACCTGAAGAGAAGTCTCTCTCTCTCACACACACACTCACTCACACACTCACTCACTCACTCACTCACTCACACACTCACTCACTCACTCACTCACTCACACACTCACTCACTCACTCACACACTCACTCACTCACTCACTCACTCACTCACTCACTCACACACACACACACACACTGCCCCATCCCTAAACCTGCCCATCACACACACACACACACACACACACACACACACACACACACACACACACACACACACACACACACACACACACACACACACACACACACACACACTGCCCCATCCCTAAACCTGCCCATCACACACACACACACACTGCCCCTATCCCTAAACCTACCCATCACAGGAGACATTCTGTATTTTTACATTTTAATAAAACTATTTAAAACTAAATAAAACCATTTGAAATATGAGGACTCAGGAAATGTCCTCATAAATCATGTTCAAGTTGTAGTACCAGTGTAATACCCATGTTATTATACACATTTGTGTCCTCACAAATCACAAAACATTCTGTATTTTTACATTTTAATAAAACTATTTAAAACTAAATAAAACCATTTGAAATATGAGGACTCAGGAAATGTCCTCATAAATCATGTTCAAGTTGTAGTACCAGTGTAATACCCATGTTATTATACACATTTGTGTCCTCACAAATCACAAAAACAAGAGCACACACACACGTCTCACTCTCTCACACACACACACACACAAGAGTCTCTCTCACACACACACACACACACACACACACCAGGCCTTGACTTCTAACACTGATGGCAGTTCCTGTGGGCTGTTTGTACAAAAGTTTCTGTGAACTTGCAATATATTTGTTTTCCCTTCAACTTCCTAGTTTTAGATACACTTCTAATGGGGAGACTTGAATTTCACACGCAATATTCGAATATGAGTTCAGCATTGCACATGTGTAAAACATGGGTTGACATGCAGTTTTTTATTATCTTAATGGGGGATATGATGAATTATGCATGTAATGAATAACATCCCCTTGATTCCTTTCCAAAGAAACCCCTGATGGCTTGTGTTTTGCAGCTCTGTGTGAACGTCTTGATGCTGATCATTTGCAGCTCTTGTACCACAGTGAAATAAGGTGGCTTTCAAGAGGATGTGTGCTTAATCGTCTTTTTGAACTGAGAAAAGAAGTGCACACATTTCTGGAAGAGCAACGCTCCCCTCTTGCTGAGCATTACACTGACGATACATTTTGTGCAAAACTGGCCTACTTATCTGATATATTTGATCAGTTAAATCAGCTGAATGTATCAATGCAAGACAGAAACAGCACAGTGTTTTTGGTTTCAGACAAAATTGAGGGATTCAAGAAAAAACTCATTCTTTGGAATAGAAGAGTCAAGGAGGGACGATTTGACATGTTTCCACATCTGAGTGAAACTTTGGAAGCCTCTTCTCATGTGCACATATCAAGTGTTATAACCCAGCACTTGTCTCAGTTGTCTCAAAAGTTTGCTGACTACTTCCCAGAGGACCCTCGACATGGAAACCTTTGGATTTTGGACCCATTCTCTGTGGATCCTGCTTCAGAAGACATGGCTCTTTCCACTGTATTGGAAAATGAACTAATGGAACTATCAGCTGAAAAGGTTGAGAACCCCTGGCCTAGAGGATGAACAGACTCTCGACTCGCGTTTTCTTCCCCGTTACCTTCTCATTCATTATTTACATTTCATTCCTTCTGAATTAGTTTGATGCATCATTCTATATGCCTATAGCTTGGGCTGTTGGAGAAAACATATAAACCTGCACAAACAAATCACATATCAATGCTGTCAACCATGACTGTGCAACAAACATTCAGTGTTTAAATCTCAGAATAATTCAGATGTGTCGTACTCTAGAGTCGTGGGGGTAGATTAAGATCATAAGACATTTTCCCAGATGGTTGTGGAGGACCAGATACATGTTTTTGACAAGTTCTTGAATGTTTTTGTCTCATAGACTATAATATGTCACTGTTGTGCCACAATTCTCCACGTGTTTATTGCCTTTGGACATGTTGAAGCCTCTTGAGGAATGCCTTTCAACTATGAGATGTTGTGTAATATGTTCCGTAAGCTCTTTGTGTCCATGGCTCTTGAATAGCATGAAACTAAGAAGATGTTAGAGAAATTTTACAGCGGAGAGATTTATTTGAAGGTTTTCACTGTTTCGCATGAGCTTGATGATTAGCTCCTCAACACTGACGCATAGCACCCGTGTAGTTACTTTACTTTATTACTACTTTGGATTTGGGGCTGAAATGTTACAAGGCCAAGTTCATGGTATGAAAAATGCTAGTTTACATTTTATGATCAAGAAGCTAATTTATCACTAGAAATAATCGAAATAGCCCGTAGTGCTCCTGTAGTCAATTATTTTATCCCTTAAAACTCATCTTTGATCACCAAAATTATAACTCAACACCCTTACCTCATTTAGTATGCGCAGTTCTATGAATATGCAGATGAGCCCCGCCTCCACTCACTCACTCAGAGATCACTGGTTGGCGAGCACACGTTGATCTGATTGGTTACAAGGTCGTTTGTGACGTCAGAAACACCAGCGTTTTCACACCGTGTTTTTGAGACTGTCTTTGGTTCACTGCAGTTTTAAGCAGAAAATACTCAGCAATGCTGTCGACTTATGAACTTACACGTGTGTGTCTTAAAGCGTATTAAAAACACCACATACACACATAAACTACATTAAAAACTGGAGTTTCACCACGGAGGGAATTTAAGACATTTCTGACATTTATGTACTAGAACCTTTTTGGCATGAAGCCATTAAACTTGAGCCTGGAACCCAGTGTAGAATTGAAAACTTTAGTATTTTATAACTTATTTTCCCCCTTATTTTTTAATATTTTTCCCCCTTCTGAAGCATTCTGCATGGACATCCCTGCACCGGTACATCTGGTCCTATCTTCCCAGCATTTCGTCCACTTATTGTCCTGGGAAAAGGGTCCCGGCTCTCCTGATGGCGTCCGCTTCTCCGTCAGAGTACGGGCACTCGGGTATAATCTGCCTTTCACACACACACACACACACACACACACACACACACACACACACACACACACACACACACACACATAGAAGTAAGTGACTGTATAAAAGTATTCATTATTTCTGCGTAACATTAAATCAGCACAAGCAGTAAATGAGAAACAGGCTCTGAAAACATTGTTGTGTGAATTTCAGTCCTTTGAAAAAATGTTTACTGGATTTTAATTGGTTGTGAAAGTGTGTGTGTGAGCGAGCGAGGGAGGGAGGGCTGGGAGGAGAGAGAGGTGAGGTCATGTGGAAAGCTTATATATGGAGATGTTTGGACCTTTCCCTAAAGTTCCCCAATTACACTTGCCCTGGAGATTTATTGCAATCCCAACCCTTGAGCCTGAGGCTGTCCTCAGTTACTGTGAACGAGAAACGCATGAGAGACAAAACAGGCTAAATCATGTGGCATAACAGACACTCTTAAAAATAAATGTTTTTTCCACAAGGCCATATAAAAACAACTATGTTTGGTTCCCAACCTTTCATTAGTCAGTTCTTTAAAGAATATTTTTTTCTTAATTAACCTTTCATCTAAAGAACCTTTTTTCATCAGTGATTCCATGAATGATTCTTCGTCGATGCCAATGAAGAGCCTTTATTGTTATGAGTGTAAATCATACGCATGCTGGTTATAGCACCTGTGACAGTTTTTAATAAAGGCCCTTTCACATTGGGCTGGGAATCCATTCCTTAAAGAATCGATTCGAGAGTCGTTTCCAAAGTTTGGAATTGATTCAATGAAGGGGAATCGACTCCTCATTTAGAATCTTTTTCATTTTAACAAAGCTTATTATTAATTCGCCTATCACTAGGAGTGATTCGAAGTCCAATTCATTTCCACGGAGAGGTTATTTTTGCTAGTTCCTTTCAATGAATCAGATCAAAAAACGGTTTAACGGGTATTTTTCGGCTATGTTGTCCACAATTTTGAGCGCTGCACGATTTGGAGGAGATAATAGATCATGACATAATCAAGCGTCTTGATCTTATTCCAATTTAAAATAAAATGCTATTTTTTTATACCTTTCTTTCTATTAGCTGATGATAATTCTGAAAGAAAGCATGTCGAGAGCACAGATTACAGTAGAAACACCACTTCCACATGCACACGATTGACAGATAAACCACACACTCTTACATCAGTGCTGTTGTTAATGTTCTGCATATTTTATTTTAGTGTCCAGTGTAGTTCTGTGCAAAGCATACAGTTAAAGTAAACTTCATTCAACCATCTGTGCACATGAGTTTTAGACACTCATATCTGGTTCATGCAATAACTGCATGTCCACGAATACGTTTTTTTTTTTAGGGTACACTGCTGGGTTATGAGCCAAAATTACAATTTAAAATCAGAGCTATAGAAATGCAAAGGCATGAGAAGGCAACTTTCCACGACCTTAGTCCTGTAGCCGTGGCGAGATTAGGATCCTGCAATCTAAAAAAAAAACAGGAATCGAAAACAACAGTGAGGACTCGATTCCCAAAATATCCCTAGTTTCACACCGAAGATGCTTTTGAACAGATAGTGCGAACATTCACCCTTCGACAGCCCAGCGCTTTCGTGCCGTTGGTTGATCATGTTTGGATGGAGGCTTGTTCTGACTGTGAACGTGTTTGTGTTGCAGAAGGAGAGAAGTGGTGGTGAAGGAGTGTGAGAACGTGACGTCTCCTCTGCGATGTAATCTCACTGAAGCCTTATCCGATGTGGAGGAAACCTATTACGTCAGTGTGTTTGCTTCTCTGGGCAAGCACACCTCGTATTCCCACTGCCGCCCATTCATACCCTTTCGGAACAGTGAGAGACAGATTTCTATCTTCATGAACCTCAAAGCAAGGATTGTGTTGACAATCCTATGGTATCCATCTTATTTTTAACATAAGAGCGGAGCGGCCGTAATTTCAGTGTGTCCAGGCTTTCGCTCACATCCAGTATTTTACGCTGTTCAAGACCACCTTAGAATGAGCCATTTCTGTCTACACACACTATCTGTCTCCTAACATCCACATGTTTCTACGGTGGCCCTAAAGGGACAAATGCGTTTCGTCTGCTGAAGTCAGCGAATAAAACACTGACACAATGATGAACAGGCAACAATATTATTCACAATAACATATCGTTTTACTGTATAATTAAGTAATCATAACTTCTTAATGTATCTTTATAAAGAAACCTCATTGCTTAACTGGCTACTCTCAGCTGTCTCAGATGATGACATCACTTCCTGTCGGCCACTGTAACTTCTGTTGGGTGCAATTCCCAACCTCACCACTAGATGCGCTAAAACTTACACACTGCACCTTTAACTAGTAAGCTCTCAGTATACCTATAAGTTCACATGTAGTTTAGTTGCAGTACACAAGAAATGTAGTTGTGCACTCAGTTTAATAGCATTGAAACAGTACACCCACAAGTATACCTTAAGATGTATTTGAACTTTACTTAAGTATACTTTTTGTGATTGTGACTGTTTGTGAGGGTAGCAGTGCTGTACAATGTGTGTAATATATGATATATAACATGTGTTGCTTGTGTGTTCTGAAGCTACGCTGGAGCCGCCGCTGCTGTCCGTCGCCACATGCAATCGCTCGCTCTGTGCGAGTCTCAGAGCTCCTGCTGACAAACTGCACAGCGTTTACGATTCACACAGTTTCAGATATAGACTGATGGTCAGCAGTGACGATGGAGCAGAGGTGAGAGAACAGTCGATATCTTTAATACTGTACACTTACACTTTATCAGGCATGTTGCTCATTTGACCACTTCAGTTCATAATTACATTTCATAACTGAAAATGAGTTTGTCAGTGTTATTAATGTTGTTCTTTGTAAAACTGCTTCAAACAATATTCATCGTACAAACAAATACAGTGTGAAAACATTTAAGTGTGCAAACATAATATTTGACAACTGTAATTTATATAAAATAAATATGAGAAAGGAAAATATAGAACGAGGAAGGCTGAGAACTTTATCTTATTTAATAAAAACATATGTGGGACATTTACAGTTGAAAAAAGAGAATAAATCCCAATATATGTGATTGCAGAACTTAGTAAATGTTTAAAATGGCAGTATGCTTTAGTGATAATATGGTGATTCTGTCAGTCTCTTATGACCCCTGCCCGTTGTTATTCGTTTGTTTGATATGGTGCCATGATGGTAGTTGAGCACATGAAAGTGTGACCTCATCAGTGAACAGACAATCATATGCCTGGAAACTGTGATTCACTTTTCACAAGAGAGTCAGCAAGATTCACTTCTCTTTTCTGCCGAGGATTAGAGATTGAAGAATATGGAGTATATAAATGCATTTACACAGTGAGGAAATATCTTACTATATCAGTGCAAGTGAAAGTACTTAAATATAGTTGATAATAAATGTAAATATATAGATATACTATAGATATACAGGGACTCACATGTAGTCATTTATAAAGCTTTATCTACCGATACACAATCGTATTTATATTACCTGTATATATTTATGTTCATTTGAACTAAACACGTAATAAATTTTCAATTAAACTTGCTCATGTGTAATGGATTAGGGGTATATTAATTATATAAATAATTAACAATAATTATAATATATAATCATCCCTAAAAGCCAGACAATTCTGTCGTTAAAAATCTTTTACCTTTAATGTGGAGCAGAAACTGGGGAGTGACTTCATCCCCAGACACGTGTCTCTTTGCTCACAGCTGATTGGTCCAGTTTGGGTTTGCGATCTCTTACGGTCTAAGTTCAGCAGTGGTGTGTGCATTATGTGTGTAACTGCTGCTGTGTGTGTTGTAACGGCTGCTGTGTGTTGTAACGGCTGCTGTGTGTGTTGTAACGGCTGCTGTGTGTGTGTGTTGGCTGGTAGTTTGCAGTGGACACTGAAGGCTTGAGGAGCGTGACCCTGAAGGATCTGGCCCCGGGCCGAAGGTACTGTGTGAATGTCAGTATCGTGGGTCGCAGCACACCGCCCAGAGACCCAGTGTGTGCCCACGCCCCTTACACCGCCGATGTCTCAGGTATTCAGTTCTCTCCTGACTCTAACCCTATTACACTGATATATAGCGGCCAAATAAAGCGCTTTTTCTAAACTTAAAATGCTGAATTGGATGTATTGCACGTATTGTATTGTATTGTCACCCAAACCCAGCTGTGATTCCTGTAGCTGCGATCATCTCGATCATCAAGATTCAGTTGTTCAAAAAGTTTAGACAGAAACTTTTGTTTTCCCCAGAAATCCCATGTTCTGCAATCCAGGATCAGGGAATCCATCTTAGTTTTGTGCTGGTTTTTCAAAGCAAATCACCCTGGGTTAGGGTTAGATCACCCTGATCCTGATTTAATATTACCAGATCTGGATTTTAATAGCACAAAGCTTTATATAAGACCAACAGGTAGAACAACCGTCAGCGTCGGGTCGCGTGAGAGAAAACTGCACAATACAATGAAACAAACACCTTCCCTTCCTTTTTCATTTTCTTTTAAACCGTTAGAGACCTCATCTGATCCAGACAAATGAATACAAATATGCATTCAATGAGGGGTGCAGTTGTTAGAAGTTACTGGTTCATCTCTGATGATTGTGTTGTCATAATTAATACACAGTGATAAATGACAGTTATTTTTGACAACTGTTTGTGGATCATTTTATTGGGGGGGGTGGTGGTCTACATTTATTATTCTAGGCTTAACAGATCCTTAGCTACTTTATCACTAAAATTGCTAAATAAATCAAGCACAAAAAATAAATGTGTGAATATGTATATACAGTACATGTCAGGCAAAAACAAAAAAGAAGGATCGCAATATTATTTATTAATAACAAAAAACAAAGAGAATCCAAACAGTAGCCAAGGTGTGGCAGTGCAAACACACGAGACAAAGCACTGTTGAAGCTGATGCTGTATACACACAGTGGAAGATGATCAACAGAACAGGGAACAGGTGTGTAGCTACGGCTATGGTAACCATGGCAACTACGAATGAATGAGAACTAAGGCAAACCGGAACAGGGAAACCCAAACTAAAACACCAAGAAAGTAGGGCATGTTTACATGACAGTGATGTACTACACACTAAAAATGGAAAAGTTTTTCCTGTGCATTTTTCGCATTATATGACAAAGTTGTCAAAATGATCCCCATTCACACAAATCCATGAAAACGACCAAAATCGCTGTATTCTGCTGCCGGGCCAGTAGATGGCGATGTAACCTGTTAAAGAAAAAACACACTCCTATAGACTGAACACGTAAAACACATGACGTCACCATTTTCACAAATTTACGTTTTTCTAGTTTACACGGACACAATAACGATTTTTAAAACTTTTAATCCAGTTTAAAAAAAAAATATTGTAAAAATTATTAAAAAATTCCCCCCCCCCAAAAAATGTAAAAAAAAAAATCCCCAAAACACAGTTGTGTAAATGAACGGCCAAAACTCATCGAAAGTTTTACGTTTACTTGAAAACAGAGTCGTGTAAACAACCCCTGACATAATCGTGACAACATGATGCAAACATTGTAAGTTTTAACTGAAATCCATCCTGAATTCACCCTTATACTTGGATGAAGTGTCGAAGTCCAGTGTTGTGTGTGTGTTTCAGATGTAGTGATCTCTGTGGTCCTGTGTCTGCTGATTCTGCTGTTACTGATGTCTTCTCCAAGACTGATCTCTCGCTGCTTCTGTCTGAAGCCGCCGCTGCCGGCAGTCCTGGTGAGAGCCACACACTGTAGTGATGCAAGAGATGCTTGATGTGATGAAGCGATGCAGGACAGTAATATCTGATCAGATCAGGTCTGGATCTGTGTTCTCTGTCAGAATAAATCACTTTTTGTAATTTTGCAGATCATATACATGCACAGATACATCACACACTACAGGAAAAGGAAAACATTAAAAAGCATCATATGACCTCTTTAAAGGTTATTTATTTTATTCTTTATTCTTTGACATAACAAACCAATAGAAGAGAACAGTGACAGCAGATCACAACATAGTCCGTGACGTCACCCGACGTTCTGAAGAGCATTTTTGAAGCCTAAAGTGTGCGCAAACCATATATATTACCTAAGAAGTGCAAGTAAATGCGCTAGAAATCGGCGCTCATTCAAGGATGTGCATTTATTGCATGGATGGAGAACGCACTGACACCTGCAGGATTTCCTCTGATGGTAAATAAGCGTCATTTTATGAAATAATCCCAAAAAAAGCACAAACACGGCAGAGATTGCAAGGTCAGCAGCTGGGATTAGCTGAGCTCATGTGACGGCAGACGGCTAGCAGTGACATCAGCAGCAATCCACCTGTCACTCAAGTGGCCACGCCCTTAATTATGCAGAACTTTAAGGCTTAATATCATTTAAATGGATGAGTTGTAAAAAAATTCACCCCCTCACAGTTGTCATGAAGGGCAGAATTAGCTATATAGACCAAAACCACATTTTGCTCCAGGCTGTAAACGTGTTTTTCTGCTGTAAAGTTGGGCATTTTAACATGCGGGAGATACAGATTTGACTCACTTCTGCATCCAGCCTCCAGTGGCCAGTCGATGAACTGCAGTTTAATTCACTTCCTGTTGGTTTCCAGAGAGAAACAGAGAGGTTGCGCTCGGATCACAAGCACATTCCAACATAAACCAGATGCATGCAGAAAATATAAACGGTTATTTTGATTACAGTGATTCGAGTATTAGTAGACTGGTAGGGTTCAGGTTATGTAGTTTCTTCTAGTCAGTAGCAGGGCCTAAAACTAACCTTCTGCCACACCTGTAGAAACTACTGCAAACACAGCTAAAACTACTAGCCTAACTTATAGCAATTTAAAACATTAATAAAGACAAGTAAGCAGTCAGTAATACAATAAGTACAAATAATTTAAATTCAAGTATTGGCAAAAATAAATGAAGTAGGACTAAGATACAAATGAGATAAGCAGTGTTTTTCAGGCAGATGTAGTCGCCCGCTGAAGCGCAGGAAGAAGTGACTGAGAATGTCGAACGCGCGCTGTCTGACCTAGCTTTCTCGCCAACACTGGTTTTTCTCGCAGTTGGTGCTTGTCGAGTGTTAGTTTTAGGCCGTGGTCATCAGTATTACATCACAATAACGAGTCAGCAGATATTAAGCAGACAGTCTACTAATACTCTAATGACAGTGAGTCGACATGTAGTTGCACAGTTACTATAGTTAGTAGAATGTCTAAATGGCACTATTGAAATAAAGTCCAACCCTTTAAATAAATGGGAAAACGTGCTGGTTGAACCAGTTCTAAGCGTGAACCAGTTTTAAACGTGCTGGTTGAACCAGTTCTAAGCGTGAACCAGTTTTAAACGTGCTGGTTGAACCAGTTTGAAGTCAAAAGGTCTTAATTGCACGATACTGCAGAAGAAAATACATTTATTGCTTGGATTTTTTACAGTGCACAAAACCTCTCCCACAATCCTCAGCTCTGCTCCGTCTCATCTGTATAGCTCAGTGCGTGGATAGCGGTGTATGATAGTGTCACTATAACAGAAAGATAATAGTGAGAAGAGCACGAGCTCGGGACTGAGGAAGCTGTTATATAGTTGCTCTTTTATAGATTGTTCAGTTCATCCTAAGCATCACAGTTTTGTTTATTTAAATTAAAATTATTATTATGATCTTTTTTACTGTTATATGAAATAATGACATTACAAAGTGAAACTATTGCAGGTGTTTTTCATTGCATGCTTTTTATTTTTAAAGATTTTTGTAAAGGTTTAAAGGGGGATGTGACGAAAAAGGTTTAAGAACCACTGGTATAACTAATGCCTGTTGTTTTCCAGAGCTCGATCGAGAGCGGGAATAAAGTTCTTCTCTTCACTCCCGCTGAGCTCATCAACACACTCTTCGAGGACACAGACTCGGTCCAGAAGACGACGAGAAGCGGCGAGGAGGAAGACGAGGAGGAGAGTGTGAAATACCCGAGAATAGTGGCACACTATCTGGACGCTCGCGGTTCCTCTCTGCTCATCTTCCCAGTGTCCTCTAGCTGTGACTGGACTGGCGATGTTCACGGCAGCCTCAGCTCCTCCACACACACTCAGAGTCTGAGTGTGTTTGAGCCCGCAGCTTCTCCTCAGGGAACGAGTCCTCTCCAGAGCTCGAGCAGCACTCTGCACACACACGAGGACGACGGAGAGAGCGCTGCTGACGTGAACCTGTTCTCAGTGACCATACGAGGAGTTTCTGCGGAGCCTGACGCCTGCAGTTTTATAGACGAGCTGGGGTTATATCCTCAGAACCTGTTACACACTGATGCACAGTCACACAACTCCACCGGGAAACACGTCTCAGAGGAAGATGAGGAAGACGATGAGGAAGGTTCAGGGTACTTGAATCGAAATTAGATTCCTTGGAAATGAACTAAATCCTTTGCATTATGTGAGAGTGGACGTGAGAATATTAAAGTACACACAAGCATATAAAGGTGATTCATGTATTTTTATACTGTATTCATTTTTTTATAGTGTTTTTTTTTTTACTATTCTTGTTTTGTTTTTTTGTCTTATTTTGAATATGCATTTCATTCTGATGGAGATGATGACATACAAACATTCTTATTGCTGGATAAGGAACAGAAAGTGTTTATCAAAAAAATAATTTCACATTCATTTATTTAGTATTTTTTCCATTACTCTTGGATATGTTTAAGTCTTTAGGACCGTTCACACCATAAACAATAACTATAAAGTTTAAAGAATGTACACAAAAGGTCTATTTCTCTCAAATATTGTTCACAAATCTGTCTAAATCTGTGTTAGTGAGCACTTCTCCTTTGCCGAGATCATCATCCCCCTCACAGGTGTGGCGTATCAAGATGCTGATTACACAGCATGATTATTGCACAGGTGTGCCTTAGGCTGTCCACAATAAAAGGCCACTCTAAAATGTGCAGTTTTAGGTCAAGGGTTTGATTCCCAGGGAAAGCAAGAACTGATAAGAATGTAAATGTGTAGCTTAAAATGCAATGTAAGTCGCTTTGGATAAAAGCGTCTGCCAAAAGCATAAATGCAAATGTAAAAACCATCAGAATCCATCCGTGTTTAAAAAGCACAGTTTTTATAGTTCTGGTTATTGGTGTGAACGGGTATTAAATCTTGTGCTGCTGCTCATTACGAAAAAAAGAAAAACATCCATCTGTTGTTACTTATGATATTTTTATATCAATTAAACGAACTAAAAATGAACAATTCTTATGTTTTATTGAAAATATACAGAGCAAATCTTTACTGTAACTGTAAACCGCTATATTGTGGACTGTTAGGCATTATATCACTTTATGTAAGGCTCCTCTGAAACCGTGTGTATTGTGAAAGGCTATACAAATAAAACTAACTTGTCTTGTGTACAGAAGTGTAACACTTGACTAATCATGGGTCGTGCATCTTTCCCCCAGAGTGTGTGTGTGTGTGTGTGTGTGTGTGAGGGAAGCCGATCACATTACTCGTGCTCATTTAAAGCACACTCGCTGTTGAGAGTTCATGAACATGGCAGAATCAGTAACGATTCTCTGACCTCTGAATTTGTTCATATTTTATTACTGACTTTTTTCTTGTCTTTAAAGATGTTTGAACTTGTTAGGCTTGTAGTTTTTAGTCAAGAACTAAGACTTCACTGGTATCTAAAATGTTAGTCTTTGTGGCGCATCTATTTTAAAAGAATACACTTCTCTTTACTTCTGCAAAATGTGTGCCAGAACATTTCCCAAAATTCATATGAGCCACTATTAGCTACACAGTCTCTATCGTTTCAAAATGCAGAATTGCATTTAATACATCAGTGTAGTAACAAGTAACAACTTTATTAAAATACAAGGTCACATGGGTCAAACACTATGATGGCTGGCACATACATATTTTATCCACTCAATTATGTCGTAATAAAAATTAGTAGGATCTAATTAAAAACTCCAAATTTTCTAGTAATATTGAGATATTATGTTGTTAAAACGGCACAAGATCTCATTATTATGGCATAATAGTTTACCATTAAAAAGTGTTTTTAATGCCATCTGTTGGACATTTCCAGTCTGGTGATCTATACCTGTTAAATCTTATTTATAATATCCTTTAACAGATTGATGATGGCAACTGGTCAAGGAATCACATGATATAGACAGACTAGAAGATGGGAATAAACAACAGAAAAGAAGCTGATGAAGGCTGAGGACTGTAAACTGAAACGCAGACGGCATATGAAGAACAAGATGTTAGAGAAAACAAGGAAAAGAGATAGGATGGTTCACGAGGTAAACAAATAAGGAAGCGCTCAGGTGGGGGAACTAGAACCATTGAAATCTCTAACAATGTAAAGAAGCCAAGGAACTGTTCTTCCCAAGAGGTGTTGTGGGGGAAAAGACCATGGGAGAACTTTATTCAAGATGTTTGTGATTTTCAGGAATCGGTGCTGGTGGACGACATTAATGTGGGAGAACTCTTAACCGATACAGAACTTACATCGGGAGTGCTAAGAGTACAAACAGCATCCCGAACACGAGTGAGGGACACTGAGAAAGAAGCAGAAATGTGCCACTCCTGCCATATCTGTTGCTTCAACAGACTCTATCTCAGTCATCAGAAGTTATAACATAATCATATATACTCAGGTGAACCTGTGTTATGCCATCTGAATTAACTCATGCACACAAAACTAGTAATCCAACCGGTTGGCCAAAAGCATTCTTTCTTTCTGGCCCGTTAATCCATCAAACCCGTTTTGGTTGAAGCAGAGGAGAAAGCAGGATCCAAGTTCTGTAGTCTTTATTAACTAAACTCAAACCTTCACAAACACAAACGCAGACGCAGACTCAGGACTCAAGGGTGCATGGCTAATAAACACATGGGGACATTAAACATTAAACATAACAAGGGACTGCAAAACATGGAGCAAGACTGGGAACACAGGCTGAAAACATCTCGCAGTCTCTGTACACTCACCAGTGAACTCCACTCGACTACACTATAAAGGGACGTCCTGAACCAGTAATATATATATGACCGCTGGGACTCTCGAGTGCATGAAGTGTCCAACAATACAAACTTAGTTTTTATGGGTAAATTAGCGCATCATCTGGGAATTTAAAGTGCACTTTTTCATGTTGGGATTTTCAGTGTGAACACACTATTTGCACTATTGATATTAAAACACGTCTTTGAAGGGAGCATAAGTACACATTGGGACGCATGACACTCACCTAAAGGATTATTAGGAACACCTGTTCAATTTCTCATTAATGCAATTATCTAATCAATCAATCACATGGCAGTTACTTCAATGCATTTAGGGGTGTGGTCCTGGTCAAGACAATCTCCTGAACTCCAAACTGAATGTCAGAATGTGAAAGAAAGGTGATTAAAGCCATTTTGAGCGTGGCATGGTTGTTGGTGCCAGACGGGCCGGTCTGAGTATTTCACAATCTGCTCAGTTACTGGGATTTTCACACACAACCATTTCTAGGGTTTACAAAGAATGGTGTGAAAAGGGAACAACATCCAGTATGCGGCAGTCCTGTGGGCGAAAATGCCTTGTTGATGCTAGAGGTCAGAAGAGAATGGGCCGACTGATTCAAGCTGATAGAAGAGCAACTTTGACTGAAATAACCACTTGTTACAACCGAGGTATGCAGCAAAGCATTAGTGAAGCCACAACACGCACAACCTTGAGGCGGATGGGCTACAACAGCAGAAGACCCCACCGGGTACCACTCATTTCCACTACAAATAGGAAAAAGAGGCTACAATTTGCAAGAGCTCACCAAAATTGGACAGTTAAAGACTGGAAAAATGTTGCCTGGTCTGATGAGTCTCGATTTCTGTTGAGACATTCAGATGGTAGGGTCAGAATTTGGCGTAAACAGAACGAGAACATGGATCCATCATGCCTTGTTACCACTGTACAGGCTGTTGGTGGTGGTGTAATGGTGTGGGGGATGTTTTCTTGGCACACTTTAGGCCCCTTAAGCCCAATTTATACTTCTGCGTCGAACTCACGCCGTAGCTACGCCGTAGGCTGTGTGTAGCGCGCGTACCTTACGGCGTACCCTGACGGGCACCTCTCCAAAAATGTAACAACGCGTCAATTCTACGCGGACGCAAGCGCTGTGATTGGTCTGCTAGAACCCCTCCCTTGGGTTTCACATGCTCCCTCTGCATGTGTAATTGCGCGTAAACGCGGACAACGACGCAGAATTATAAATGAAAACCAATGCGTAGTCCATAGCGTTAAGGCACCGGCGTAGGTCCGACGCAGAAGTATAAAACAGCCTTTAGTGCCAATTGGGCATCGTTTAAATGCCACGGCCTACCTGAGCATTGTTTCGTACCATGTCCATCCCTTTATGGCCACCATGTACCCATCCTTTGATGGCTACTTCCAGCAGGATAATGTCACCATGGCAGGCACCATGTCACAAAGCTCGAATCATTTCAAATTGGTTTCTTGAACATGACAATGAGTTCACTGTACTAAAATGGCCCCCACAGTCACCAGATCTCAACCCAATAGAGCATCTTTGGGATGTGGTGGAACGGGAGCTTCGTGCCCTGGATGTGCATCCCACAAATCTCCTTCAACTGCAAGATGCTATCCTATCAATTTGGGCCAACATTTCTAAAGAATGCTTTCAGCACCTTGTTGAATCAGTGCCACGTAGAATTAAGGCAGTTCTGAAGGCAAATGGGGGTCAAACACAGTATTAGTATGGTGTTCCTAATAATCCTTTAGGTGAGTGTACATCAAACAATGAGGCAGGGTAATTGTATTCTTATGCATAGTACAAACCCGATTCCAAAAAAGTTGGGACACTGTACAAATTGTGAATAAAAACAGAATGCAATGATGTGGAAGTTTCAAATTTCAATATTTTATTTAGAATACAACATAGATGACATATCAAATGTTTAAACTGAGAAAATGCATAATTTTAAGGGAAAAATAAGTTGATTTTAAATTTCATGGCATCAACACATCTCAAAAAAGTTGGGACAAGGCCATTTTTACCTCTGTGGCATCCCCTCTTCTTTTTATAACAGTCTGCAAACGTCTGGGGACTGAGGAGACAAGTTGCTCAAGTTTAGGAATAGGAATGTTGTCCCATTCTTGTCTAATACAGGCTTCTAGCTGCTCAACTGTCTTAGGTCTTCTTTGTTGCATCTTCCTCTTTATGATGCGCCAAATGTTTTCTATGGGTGAAAGATCTGGACTGCAGGCTGGCCATTTCAGTACCCGGATCCTTCTTCTATGCAGCCATGATGTTGTAATTGATGCAGTATGTGGTTTGGCATTGTCTTGTTGGAAAATGCAAGGTCTTCCCTGAAAGAGACGACGTCTGGATGGGAGCATATGTTGTTCTAGAACTTGGATATACCTTTCAGCATTGATGGTGCCTTTCCAGATGTGTAAGCTGCCCATGCCACACGCACTCATGCAACCCCATACCATCAGAGATGCTGGCTTCTGAGCTGAGCGCTGATAACAACTTGGGTTGTCCTTGTCCTCTTTAGTCCGGATGACATGGCGTCCCAGTTTTCCAAAAAGAACTTCAAATTTTGATTCGTCTGACCACAGAAGAGTTTTCCACTTTGCCACAGTCCATTTTAAATTAGCCTTGGCCCAGAGAAAACGCCTGTGCTTCTGGTTCCCGTTTAGATATGGCTTCTTTTTTGACCTATAGAGTTTTAGCCGGCAACGGCGAATGGCACGGTGGATTGTGTTCACTGACAATGTTTTCTGGAAGTATTCTTGAGCCCACGTTGTGATTTCCATTACAGTAGCATTCCTGTATGTGATGCAGTGCCGTCTAAGGGCCCGAAGATCACAGGCATTCAGTATGGTTTTCCGGCCTTGACCCTTACGCACAGAGATTGTTCCAGATTCTCTGAATCTTTGGTATTGATATCGTAATGATATTATGCACTGTAGATGATGATAACTTCAAACTCTTTGCAATTTTTCTCTGAGAAACTCCTTTCTGATATTGCTCCACTATTTTTCGCCGCAGCATTGGGGGAATTGGTGATCCTTTGCCCATCTTGACTTCTGAGAGACACTGCCACTCTGAGAGGCTCTTTTTATACACAATCATGTTGCCAATTGACCTGATAAGTTGCAAATTGGTCCTCCAGCAGTTCCTTGTATGTACATTTAACTTTTCTGTCCTCTTATTGCTACCTGTCCCAACTTTTTTGGAATGTGTAGCTCTCATGAAATACAAAAGGAGCCAATATTTGGCATGGCATTTCAAAATGTCTCACTTTCAACATTTGATATGTCATCTATATTCTATTGTGAATAAAATATAAGTTTATGAGATTTCTAAATTATTCCATTCCTTTTTTACTCACAATTTGTACAGTGTCCCAACTTTTTTGGAATCGGGTTTGTATACATAAAGTATAAGGGGTGTAACGGTTCACAAAATTCACTGTTTGGTTCAATCCGACACAGTGGTGTCACAGTTCAGTACGTTTTCGATACAGCAAAAAGAAAGAAATGGCAGATAAATTTCCATGAATTCAAAAATATATAAATGTATTCTTAAAAAAGTGAGTTTTCCTACATCTTGAAACTTTTAGTTTTATAAATCGGGGTAATCT
Organism: Meda fulgida; assembly: GCA_030578275.1. Classification (NCBI taxonomy): domain Eukaryota; kingdom Metazoa; phylum Chordata; class Actinopteri; order Cypriniformes; family Leuciscidae; genus Meda; species Meda fulgida. The sequence continues at coordinate 33,957,762 of CM060624.1, forward strand.
TTGAAGGATGAACAAATAATGTTTTGGTCATCACATTAAAAATAACATTTAAAATATTTGAGTTTTGAAGTGCTGGAAAAAGATGTGTGACATACTTGCAAGCATTTGACTATTCCTGGTGGAACGATTGAACAGCAGGTAGGACGGAGACCTCGCTGCGTGCTCTTGGGTCGAGGAGGGGTGGCTGCCGTCCGAGAGGGAGCGGAGGAGTCGCTCCCGTTCGCCGTAGGCCGGAGCCTGTTGCCTTTGACCATGATGGGGGCGGAGCAGGGAACGAGGGATCGCTGCCGGCTGCCCTCGACCAGAGGAGCCATCGCCGTCTGCCAGGAGGCGGAAGAGCGTCGTGCCGTCCCCCAACGGATGTCCAGAACCATCGCATGGCACCGCGAGTAAGTCTCTCAGCTGGCTGAGGACTGAGCGGCTGTGTGTCTGGGAACCGGACCAAGATTTTTTTCTCTGTCTTTCCTCATGCTTCCGTCTCCGTTTCTCTCGCCTCGTCTGTCCATACCACCCAGGGATCGCAGCCGCCGCCGGGAGGGAGTAGAGCGCAGTCTCGGGTGTATGTGGCGAGCATGACGAGGCAGAGGGACGTTAGAGAACGGCGCGAGGCTGATGACTGATTGATAATGAACGACACCTGTGAGGCGCACCGGTCTCGTATCTCTTATGGAGGAGCGGAGGCATAAAGGAGGAACGATGACAGTGATGAACGAGAGAGGAACAGGCCTGAACCTATGTTTTGTTTTGTTTGTGGTTTATTGTGTGAATGGTACAGCCGCTTGAATAGAATGGTATTAAAGGCGGTACTAAAATCTACAAACAGCATCCTTACATAGGAGCCATAATGCAGGCCTAAGTTGACTGCATCATCCACTGAGCCGTTTGCCCTGCAAGCAAACTGCAGTGGGTCAAGATGGGGAGCTGTGATGGATTTGAGATGGAACAGAACCAACCGTTCTAGACATTTCATGACCACTGATGGAAGGGCCACCGGTCTGTAGTCATTCAGGCACACGGCACTGTTTTTCTTTGGCACTGGAATAATGGTTGATGACAAAACAATAAAACAACCCGGAACCTTACATAAGACCATTGACTGATTAAAAATGTCTGTAAAAACTGGAGCGAGCTGACTTAGCTGACTGAGCTGACTTGCTTCAGGGTGGCAGGTGAAATCCCATGGGGGCCACCTGCTTTCCTTACATCCTCCCGGCAAAATAGCCGGTGCACATCCTTCTCCTCAATACCAAAGGGAGCTTGATCTTGAGGAGCAGTGTTCTCCTCCCTGAATGGGACTTCATGATTATGAACCAGATCCCACCTGGAAGGGCAAGCGGAAGGGCGAGGGCAGGGAGATCTCAGGGAAAATCATTGGCCAGTTTAGCAGATGGAGTGACTATTTTTATAACCCGTCAAGTTCTTCAGTGACCTCCAGGCCGAAGAAGAGTCATTAGTGCCAAATTGTTCCTCCATCCTCACCTTGTAGGCAGCTTTTGCTTTCCTAATGACTTTATTTAACTTTTGTCTGGCAAAGCTGTATTCATCTCCATTCCTTCCCTGTATGCCTGCTCTTTGGTCTTCCTAAGCAGCCTGAGGGATTTTGTGAACCAGGGTTTGTTGTTATTATATTTCACCACAGTTTTGGTGGGAATACAGGTTCTACTGCTCACAAAAGGAATTATATGAACACACAGTGTCTGTATAAGAGTCCATGGAGTCACAAGAGGCACGCATGGATTCCCAATCAGTGGTGTTTAAACAATGTTGTAACATCCCAATTGCCTCTGTCGTCCATCTTTTAGATGTATACTGAACTGCTTTAATTAGTTTTAGCTTGTCGGTGGGGACCATCTGAAATAAATGGTGATCAGAGTTCCCGAGGGGGGCACAGGGAAGTGAACAATATGCCGCATTGTGGACAGAATAAAAATGATCCAGTATATTTCCTCCACGAGTCGAAAAGCTGATTAGTTGTTTGTATTTGGGCAGATCATGTTTCAAAGGGCAGGCATTGAAGTCGCCCATAACGAGAAGCACAGGAGTCAGGATGCTTATTCTCGATGTTTATGATCAGCTCCGTTAAGGCGTACTGCGCCTCCCGTGTGTTAACTTCAGGTGGGATATACATATTTACTTGATATTTTAATGGTTTTATTTTTGGTCCATCTACACTGATATGATGACGATACTATATTAACATTTCTGAACACTGGTACAAAAATTGAGCCCTGGCACTGTAGCCCCGCCAGCCCACATTACCACCCCCACCCCCCCCACACACACACAGGCCCACCGCCCCACCCACAGACATGTGCACTCAAATGTGAGGTAGTTAGGGGGGTTCGGGGGCATGGTCCTCCGAGAAAATTTTGATTTCTCTGACCTACATATGTGCAATTTAAGACTTTTGAAGGCCAAAAAAATGGATAATAAATAGCTTTAAAAGCATGTCCGTGGGCATTAGATTATTTGTCAATACCTGCTCTCTCCTCATCTACATCTTTCTTTTTCTCTCAGACTCCTTATCCTGCCCTATTTCTTCCCCTCCTAAAGCTGAATTTGACTGAAAGTCTTTTCATTTTCGTCTGTGTCAGTGAAGAAAGTAAACATAGGCTCAACTGATATTTAAGTTTTATGAATCATTTTCTTAGAAAAGTTAATTTACTCGAGGCTACCAGGTCAGTTGCCAATATGAACCTTCTACAATCTTTGGAATTTGAAAAGTAATTTTAAATAATACAAATTATAGGCTACATTTAACGCAGTTGGTGGAATTGGCAGATGGTCCCTTAGGCATCATGCGCTGTGGAAACGCGTCAAAGCATTCTCAGATATAAATATGCAGCATTAATGCACGTAGGTGATTTTGAACGAATATTTAATGTTGATATACAATGGTTACATAACGTTAAAACTAATCCTGCTATTGATATCTTTGTAAGACTGCCGACCCTATGAAAAACAAATGTCTGGCGAAATATTGAACCTAAAACTAACTTTACCGCGCTCAACCACGCTGAGTGCATTTCATGCATTGTAATCGCTCGCGTTCAGCGGGGAGGAAGGGAGGTCAGTCGGCCCATCTCGGGACCAGCGATATTAGTTGAGATTAATTAATCTATTTATTTATTAATTTATCTGAGGTGCCGGAACGCAGTTCCAGACCGTTTCGTACCGTTCCGGCCCACTTTAACCCCTGATCGTATAGTATACATCAATTCAATGGTGAATGTTGCTGATTTGTGGACTTAAAGCCTATAACTAGTTCATTCATGGTACAATGTTTCTCCTGGTTTAAACATCAGCGCTGTTTGATCTCATAGAAATCTACGGTTAAAAACGGAGAAATGTGAATGCTTATCACTAGATCTTACTAGCGATGTATAAGTGACATAGTAATTAAGTCTTCCTGGCAGAACTTATGCTAAAGCTTTAATTTTAACTGCATTGTTGAAGTGTCATAAAAGCCCCTGTTTTAGCCTGATCGTTCAAACCTCAAGAAATCAAGAAAGCAAAACAAACCTCAAGACTCAAGAAATTGCTGTGTAAAGTTGTGGAAAAGTGGGCGTGTACGGCGGGAAGAGGAGAGACGACAACCAATAAAACACAGACCTGCAACACACTCATTATACAGACACATTAATATTAAAATTTAACCAAGGAGGGGGGAAAAACAGTTGAGGGCACCTTGATGTGTTTTAAGAATATAATCCTATATGACATCAAACTCCAAAGAATGAGGGAGAAATGAAGAAGAGCTTTTTACAATCGCTAAAGACTCTGAACATACTACACACGTCAGTTTAACACAGAAAGAATAACGTCATAGAATAAAGTAGCAGAAACCGCTCTCATGTGCGCTCCACATATTGTTACAGTCATATTTCAGTCATATACAGTCAACTCCAGCTTTAAACACATCGCTGGGAAAATGCAAACAAAACTCGTGTTACTGAAAAATCACACTAAAGACACATGTGCCTGAAGGACAACAACACAGCAGAGGTGAAGGAACAGCGCTGAATTGGTCTTTCAGGACGTTTGAATTCTCAGCTGTAATGCGATATCGTGTGTAACTCAGCGCAGGGATTGGATTGAACGAGCTCATGAATAAATGCAGAGAGTCGCTCAGACGCTCATGACGTAGAATCAAAGTGCTCTGGTAATATCAATGGTATGACCATTTCAGGAGCGACGAAAATTACAATTGAAAATCAGAATATCAACATAGCTCACTTACATTCACTAAAATATTGTAGCGTTAGCGATACTGATTCGAAAAGCAAGTGCCAGTGATTGAACCTCAAAGTGTGGTTTGAAGGCCCCCCCCCCCCCCCCAGCTGAACTGGAAGTTTTGATTGGTTTTGCACCTGAGTCAGACCTGTCTGCTATTGGCTGAAGCGCTTCAGACCTGTCTGCTGTTGGCTGAAGCGCTTGGGACCTGTCTGCTATTGGCTGAAGCGCTTCAGACCTGTCTGCTATTGGCTGAAGCGCTTCAGACCTGTCTGCTGTTGGCTGAAGCGCTTCAGACCTGTTTGCTATTGGCTGAAGCGCTTGGGACCTGTCTGCTATTGGCTGAAGCGCTTCAGACCTGTCTGCTGTTGGCTGAAGCGCTTCAGACCTGTCTGCTATTGGCTGATGCGCTTCAGACCTGTCTGCTGTTGGCTGAAGCGCTTGGGACCTGTCTGCTATTGGCTGAAGCGCTTCAGACCTGTCTGCTATTGGCTGATGCGCTTCAGACCTGTCTGCTATTGGCTGAAGCGCTTCAGACCTGTCTGCTGTTGGCTGAAGCGCTTCAGACCTGTTTGCTATTGGCTGAAGCGCTTCAGACCTGTCTGCTATTGGCTGAAGCGCTTCAGACCTGTCTGCTATTGGCTGAAGCGCTTCAGACCTGTCTGCTGTTGGCTGAAGCGCTTCAGACCTGTCTGCTGTTGGCTGAAGCGCTTCAGACCTGTCTGCTATTGGCTGAAGCGCTTCAGACCTGTCTGCTATCTGCTATCTTTTAAAAGATCGGCTTGGTATGCCTGCAATATAGACATCGTGTGCAGACACGCCGAAGCCTGACCAGCCGCCGAATAAGCCTTACCCACCTGAGCCTAAGTATTTCTAAGAGGCTTGGTGGGTAAAGCTGGTGCCTTAAGAGATGAGGAAGACTCAGCAGAAAGATGGCTAGCTAGAGTCTCCTCCGCCTTGGGCATCGCCCCATAACCATATAACTTAGCCTCCGAGATATTAGAATATGTGAAAGTCTGGGGACTAAACACACGATAAGAGGCGGGTCTCTTCCACGACCTCGACACCTCGGTGTGGAGGTCAGGAAGAAACGGAAGGCACTGCCGTGGAGGCTGAACGAGGGAAGGCAAAAATCGTTCGTCATGCTTGCTCTTAGAAACATATTCCTGCCTAGCAGCTGGCCACTCAATGCTTAATTTTGAAACAGCACGAGTGAGCACCTCCACAAGCTCCTCATGTTCAGGAGAGTGAGGTGACGAGTCCTCAACATCCCCTGTCTCAATACTGACAACATCCAGCTCCTCAGAACTGGATAGCTGCAGCCAGAGCCGGATTGACGCAAAGGCAAACTAGGCACGTGCCTAGGGCCCGATTGGCGGGATGGGGCCCAGACGGAGGGACAAAAAAAGTACAAATGTCCTATCTACAATATTTTTCAATATTTATTAATTACCTAAAAATAGTGACGATGTTTATCTTAAGACTGTAACATTACGTCACATTAACGCCAGCCCATGACTATATATATATATATATATATATATATATATATATAGAGGCGCCAATTGTCACTCATCTGCAGTTAAACCAATTAATGTTTCCCTTTCAAAGCGGGTGCCGGGTTCTTAAAGTTTGTGTAACGGACGCATCCATCAGGTGCTGTGAAGCAAAAGCCTAAATAGGCACGCAAAGAAGCACAGCTCGTAATGCAGGTGTGTGAGTTGTCGTCATCTATTTTGGAGTGATTGCAATGTATTCTAAATAAAAACTTGTAGGCTACTGTAGATCAGCGTCATTTGTGGAAAAATCATTCACCGCTTTATTACGAGTTTAAAAGAGCGCGAGCGTCATTAACGTGCCCAGACGCGACGTTTTGAATTTGCGCATAATGAATAACATTGCGTCGGGAGCTGACTAAAAACGCTACAAAAGTAAAAGTCAAGACGTTTGTATTCAAAGTTAAAAAGCCAACACACCCTACAACATTTTTAAATGTTTAAAATAAAGGATCTCTATCTTCTAAATTCTGCTGATGATTAGATTATACCCTGACATCATCTACTTGTTACGCCAATAATTTCGCCAATAATATCAGTTTAGAACTTTTTTTCTAATCAGTAGCGACCGTGTCTTTCTCTTCCACTTGATTTGTGTATAGCCTATTTAAGCTAACAATGCAATGCATAATATCATATTACTTATATTAATAATATGACAATATCTGCAGTCAATATTGATTAAATGGGAGGGAAAAACCCTGCCCATACCGCAGCTATGAAAAAAATGATAAAAGCACTTAGGCCGTGTGTCCACCAAAGCGTTTTCCCACGCGCCTTGCGTATGTTTTCAATTGTTTTCAATGGGAGCGCCGCGTTTTTTAAACGCCATGAGCGTAATGAGGCGCTGGGCGTGTATTTAACGCTCAAGCGCTGCGCGTTCGGCGTTTTTACTGGTCGCCGAGATTTGAAAAATGTTCAACTTTTGGATAAAACGCAGCGCTCATCACTGTCACTTTTAACCAACCGTCCAATCACAGTGGAGGAGGGGCGGGACAAAAACCACACCGACCAACTGTCACAACATTCTTTCTGTACAACGACGTCAACCAGCAAAGCTAACCGAACAAAATGGATGGGAAATATTTTTGAGTGAAACAAATTATCTGCGAAATCAGTTACAAGTAAACGCTGCGAATATTCTGTATCATAGCAACGAATCGTCTCAACTGAAAAAAACGCAGCGCTGCCAAAGCGCTCTCAAGCGCCCACAGCTAGGCGTTTTCAGCAGAGCGTCTAGCGTTTCAGCTGGCTAAAAACGCTTTGGTGGACACGCGGCCTTAGGCTATGTTCATCTCCTGAAGTGGCTTTCTGGAACTGTGAATAAATTGAATAAAACAGCAAAATAACAATAACATCTTCATTAAACAAAAAAGAGATTACCTTAGATAAATTTTGATTAATATGTAGGCCTACATACAGTAGCCTACTGGTAAAAAGTCTGGACCAATTACTATTTTGAATGTTTTTGAAAGAAGTTTCTTATTATGCTCTACAAGTCTGCATTTATTTGATTAAAAAAAAGAATATTCAGCAAGGATGTGTTAAATATATAAAAAGTGATAGTGAAGACTTTTTTCAAACAAGTTTTTAATAATCAAAAAATCCTGAAAAAAAGTATCACAGGTTATAAAATAAATATTAAGCACCATTGCTAACATTTGATAATAAATCAGAATATTATAACGTTTTCTGAAGGATCACGTGACACTAAATTCAGCTTTGCATCACATAAATATATTTAAAAGTATAGTAAAATAGGAAAACCATTATTTTAAATTGTAATAATATTTCACTATATATTTTTCTGTATTTTTGATCAAATAAATCCAGGCTTGATGAGCATAAGATACTTCTTTCAAAAACATTAAAAATAGTTATCTGTCCAAACTTATGTACTGTGTAAGTAAAAATATACAACATTTAAAATTAAATGTTGTATAAATTAAAAGGTTAGGAATCACATTTGCTTCAAGAGTTTTTTATTGGGGGTGGGGGGCCTCCAACATGAACATTGCCTAAGGCCTCCAAATGTCTAGAACCGGCCCTGGCTGCAGCATTGGTGCCTCAGCCTGGGGGGAAGAAACCGCAATGTGTGCTTCCACACCCGGAACTGAGGCACTGGAACTGGCAGGTAAAGGCTGAGATAAGGCAGAGGCCGTCTCAAACCCCGCTGACAGATCCATTTGCGATTCCCACGACAGGCGCCGCCGCTCTGCCTCGACAGAAGCGGGACCCGAGTCGCGGGATGCGCGAACCGAACCACTCTCCTCGAAGAGTGATCGGCGGGAGCGGAGCGTTCTTATCGGAAAACGCTCGCAATGCTCACAATCAGCCCCCTCGAGAGCTGACTGGGCATGCTGCACTCCCAAACAAGCAACACACAGATCGTGTGTATCCCCACCTGTAAGAAAACGAGTACAGGGGGGAGCACACTTTCTGTACTGCTGCTCGCTTGTCATAATGATATATATGTGAATATATAGTTTTTTAAGTGAAAAACTCCTGCCTAGCAATCACTAAGAACAGACAAAACCACAAGGACAGATTCACATAGATCGCTTGCTGAAGACAACAGAAGCTGTCGCCATTGTGTTCAGGGGTGTGCTTTATAGTTTCCTGGTCGATGACGTCACTCGTGACGTTCCGTCTCGCCATTGGGCTGATTCCATACTTGCTTCACGACACACAACACAGGAGGCATTCCCGTAGCGTTTCACGCAGCTCGACGTTCCTGATAGGGAACTTGTTGTTTTTGAGTGACTGTCTGAGACTGACATCAAATGGATGTTTTATGATCTGTGACTTTTTTGACTGAATCAACTAAGAAAGATTTTTGCATTTAAAATAGCATCCAGGTGTGTGGGAGTACAGTTGAAACTGAACTCCACAGGAATAAGGCTGTCCAGGACCAGGAATGAGGAATCTTTTTTACAGACTTGCAGATAAACCTGTTTTGTACACGTCACTCAAACACAGAACCAGGAAGCAGGAATCACATGAGTTCAGGGAAACTGAAACTGAAGTGCAGTCGAGCTGTTGTGTGTTTGTGTGTCTCATGCAGTAAAATGGCAGAAGCCAGAATTTCAGTGGATCAGAATGAGTTCCTGTGTCCAGTGTGTCTGGATCTCCTGAAGGATCCAGTGGCCATTCCCTGTGGACACAGTTACTGTAAGATCTGTATTACAGGCTGCTGGGATCAGGAGGATGAGAAGAGAGTCTACAGCTGCCCTCAGTGCAGACAGACCTTCAGTCAAAGACCTGCTTTAGCTAAAAACACCATGCTGGCTGAAGTGGTGGAGAAACTGAAGAAGACTAAACTTCCTGCTGACTGTTACGCTGGAGCTGGAGATGTGCAGTGTGACGTCTGTGCTGGAAGAAAACACAAAGCCGTCAAGTCCTGTCTGCTGTGCCTGGAGTCTTACTGGCAGACCCATTTTGACCGTCATGAGGAATTTCACTCCCGTAAACCACATAAAGTGACTGATGCCACTGGATGACTGCAGGAGATGATCTGCCAAACACATGATAAACTCCTCGAGATTTTCTGTCTCACTGATCAGAAGTTTATATGTGTCCTGTGTTTGATGGACGAACATAAAACCACGACACTGTATCAGCTGCAGCGCAGAGGACAGAGAAACAGGTATGAAGCTAGACATTGATGAAATAATGTTGACACTGTTTATATTGGCACCATATGATCAGGAGACATCATTCACACTGCAGACGTCACAGAAGTGAAGAGTAGCTGTAAGTGGACTTTTACTGCTGAGCGTATTTGTGCTCCGCATTTAACTTAACAGAAAATATGGTGAAATTAACCGTAAACATTGATCAACACAAACTTTTATAAAACAGGCTTTTAAGGGGTCATGAACTGAAAAATCAAATTTTCTTGATCAATCATCCCTTCAGGAGTTTGAGCCTCCAGCCATTGGTTATCAATTCTACTGTCACTGGATTCAACTCTTCACCTGATGATATAGTGACAGTATAAAGTGTATCTCTGTTACTGGTTTGTGCTGCAAAAGCAGCTGAAGGAGACGCAGAGGTCGTTCCAGCAGAGGATCCAGCAGAGAGAGAAAGATCTTCAGCAGCTGAGAGAGGGTGTAGAGTCTCATAAGGTGAGTCTGGAGAAGAAGAGGAGTTTGAGAAGTCTCAGTCAGGATTCACTGAAGCTCACGGTGTGTTTGTGATGTGTGTCCTAACAGCACTCTGCACACACAGCAGTGGAGGACAGCGAGAGGATCTTCACTGAGCTCATCCGCTCCATTGAGAGAAGCCGCTCTGAGGCGACACAGCGGATCAGAGATCAGGAAAAGACTGCAGTGAGTCGAGCTGAAGAACGCCTGGAGCGACTGGAGCAGGAGATAAATGATCTGAGGAGGAGAGACACTGAGCTGGAGCAGCTTTCACACACACAGGATCACATACATGTTCTGCAGGTAACAGAGGTCGAGAAGAACAGGACAATATTTTTTTGTTATTTAAAGAGCGCGTTACTAATATGCGCCTATAGGGGGCTCCACAACACGCAAACACTTTGTTCCGTAGAGGGTTTGCTTGCTCCCTTTAACCTCGCACATGAGCAGATCCGTTTCCTCGCTAGAGAAGCGTTCAGTCTTTCCGCTTGCAAATTCCTCCATGTAAATAGCGAATCCGCCATGGCACGAGGCAACTGGCTTTTAAAGAGAATGGGAGATGAGACTCTGATTGGTTTATTGCACGTTACGCCTAAAACACACCCATTACTCATTAAGAGAATAGGGACAACCCTTGGAACGAGCGCCGACAAGTCTTCCCGTCATTAAACTAGCAAAAGTGGACTCGGACACGCTCTCCCTGTGCTTTAAATCATGCATTTAGATTGTTAAAATAGGGCCCAAAATGTATTGGAGTTAAATGATGACGGAGTTGATCAAATGATAAAAGCTTGATCATCAAGGTATTCTTATGTAACAGACCTTTAAAAAATTGAATAGCTTCTCCTACTCTACAAATCAATGCTTTATCTGCAGAAATGAAAGTAATAATTACATTTTTGGTGACTGGAAAAGGTAGCAGTGCCCCGGTGAAGACTTGGGCTCATCAGTCCACAGTAACCAGGGTCTGAAATAGCACTATTGTGGCACTGACCACACAAAACATACAGTAGTGGCCAAAAGTGATGTGCGGAGTTTCATTTTTTTAAATCACCCTACAAGTTTGCTTTAACCATCAAATTATGAGGATTTTTTATTTTAAAATATGAGGGAAGAACAAAACACTAAACTTATTTCACTAAAATTATTTCAAGTCAAGTCACATTTATTTCTACAGCGCTTTTTACAATACAGATTGTTTCAAAGTAGCTTTACATTGATAACATCATTTTTCAGCTTAAGTGAGTTCAGTGTTGATTGATTTCCATTGTAAAAATCATTAGTTATCTATTTAATTCATTTATCTATACAGCCGCTCTGGAGAAAACAGTGATGTCATCATCAGATAACTCAGATAACTCAGATAACAAATTCTCAGATAACAGAGTCAATGCAGGCAGATCAATAATATTGTTCAATATTAAGTGATAAAAAAAAGTGAAGCTACAGCTACAGGTTTTAGAGAAACTGAAAAGCTCATAGGAAAAAAAAAATCATATATTGACTGCAACTGTCACGTTTCAGTGTGTTTAGTTCTGTTTTGTGTTCTGGTTTACCCCTGTCTTGTTTTTTTGGTTCATCCTGTGTCCCAGTTTTCCCGCTCCTCGTTTGTGTTCAGTTCCTTCACCTGTGTCTAGTTAATTTGCCCCAGCTGCGTCTTGTTCCCCTATCTGTTCTCTGTGTATGTAAACCCAGTGTTCTCCCTAACTTCTTGTCGGTTATTGCGTTTATATGGTTGTAAGTATTGTAGTTCCTGAGTTTTTGTATATTAAATTCCTGTTAGCAGTGATTCCTCGTCTCCTCGTACTTCCTGCCTACACACACCGTGACAGAAACATAGTCAGGTATTAATATTTCATTGTCCTATCTTGTTTTTTCACGTGTTTATAATGTTCATAATGACAGCCTGGCTAAAAATTACGTCTGTACAATTTGGCATGTTTCATTTCAACTGTGAAAGAGGAGACCTATATGAACAGGCATTCCACTGCATCAATACTAATTTGTGATAATTTTGCACAATGCAAAGATTTTTTTAAATACATTTAAATATGAAAGTTTCTGTGTCTTAATAAATGACTTTATTATAATTACATTTAAATGATTTGTCAAGCTGCAGTGACCTCACCCTTGCAGTGCACTTGAGTGGCAAACGCTAGAACTTGTATCTCTAATGTCACATAATGAACATAAGAATGAAGCTGATGCTGTGAAAGTGCTGGATTGAGGAGAGTTACTAAAGATCATCAAGAGCCGCACACATCTGACAGTAGAGCCGGTTATTGATGAAGTGTGGAGGTGATGAGCTTTGATTTGTGTTTTCTGTAGAGTTTCCAGTCTCTCTCAGCTCCTCCTGAATCTACAGACGTCAATGACAATCCCCTCAGTTCTCTCTCCTCTTTTGGCGTGAGAGAATCTGTCCTTCAGCTGAGAGACAGACTGGAGGATTTCTGCAAAAAGATCTCTGACAGAGGTAAAGTCCTGGAGCTCCTGCTCTCAGAAATGATCCTCCATCTCAGATCATGTAGAAGATCATATTAGAAATGTCTTAGGAACCGATGCAGAGATCATTTTCTCTTGACATGATAATCACACTCTTCATGTCTGTTGATTTCCACAGTCACTTTCTCCAACATTGTTCCCAGGACCAGGAATGACTTCCTACAATGTAAGTCACTAAGAAAACAAGCAGAAAACTCTGTGTTCATGTTCTTCCTGGAGAAGTAAAAGAAAACATGAAAGAGGTTTATAGTTGATCATGTAAATGATGATTTGCACAGGATATCTGGTGAACTGTACTGAGATTTATAAAAAACTTAAACACATACAAATTTTATACATATAGAGATTTTATTTATAGAGCTGTACATACAGTACATAATGCTCAAATCTGTACATAAGTCTTCTGTTTCAGATGTATACCACTGTCACGTTTTCAGTGTGTTTAGTTCAGTTTTGTGATCTTGTTTCCGCCTGTCTTTGTGATTTTCGTTTAGTCCTGTTAGTGTTTCCTGGCCTGTTTAATTAGTAATTCCCTTCACCTGTGTTCTGTTAATTATCCTATTAGTCCCTGTTCATTTAAGCCTTGTGTTTTTCCTCAGTGTTTGTTGGTCGTCGTCAATTCATAGTTGTGTGTTTTTTGAAGTCCTGGAGAGTTTTCCTTTGTCCCCGTATGTTCATGTAAGTTGAGTTGTTAAATCAGCTATACTGCAGTTCCCGTGTCCTCATCTTCGGCATCCTACACATTAACCTGACAGAACGACCAACCTTACAAAAGAAAAGAAAAACCGAAGATGAGCCAGAGGAGATGTCACCGGAGGAAAAAGGTGACACCAATCAACACACCTATCCTCCAAGGTGAGCGTTCACTTGAGGAATATGCAGGGTTTTACTTGGACCTGAATGATGACATATTGTTGGAGGAAGAGGAACTTACACAGAGTTTCTGGGGTGGTCTGAAGGACCCGCTTGCCCAGATACTTCTGGTGAAGGACCTCAATATGTCCTCAGAGTTTGTGGATCACACGCTGTGGGCGTGTGGGTCCAAATACCTCGTCGAAGATCTCCCACTCCAGCCAGTTCCAAGCCCACCAGCGCATGAGCCCATCGCCTGCCCGCCAGCGCCGGAGCCAGGGTCTGCTGTTCCAGAGCCGGAGCCAGGGTCTGCGCTGTTCCAGAGCCAATGTTTGTTTCTGTGTTTGTGTCAGTCCTTGTGCCCGCTGATCCTGCGCCAGAGCCCGCTGATCCTGCGCCAGAGCCCGCTGATCCTGCGCCAGAGCCCGCTGATCCTGCGCCAGAGCCCGCTGATCCTGCGCCAGAGCCCGCTGATCCTGCGCCAGAGCCCGCTGATCCTGCGCCAGAGCCCGCTGATCCTGCGCCCGCTCCCGCTCCCGAGCCGGCGCCCGCTCCCGCTCCCGAGCCCCAAGAACCAATCTTTGTACCTGTCAAATTTCCCATTAATTTTTGGGGGGCGCAGTAAGCCCTGTAAGAGGACCATGGAGGTCGTAGCGACAGGGTCCTCACCGCCCTGGACGCCCGAGGGTCCGACAGCCTGCTTCGCCATGGCCACGCCCGCAGCCGGTTCCACCCCGGTTCCCCGAGCTACCAGCTCCGCCCTGGAGGCTTCCCGTTCCTGTACCACCACTCCCTCGTCAGCCTCCAGGGTGCCCACCCTCCCACCCCTTTGGATGTTATACGCCGCGAGGACGCGCCTTCGGGGAGGGGGAGCTTCTGTCACGTTTTCAGTGTGTTTAGTTCAGTTTTGTGATCTTGTTTCTGCCTGTCTTTGTGATTTTGGTTTAGTCCTGTTAGTGTTTCCTGATCTGTTTAATTAGTAATTCCCTTCACCTGAGTTCTGTTAATTATCCTATAAGTCCCTGTTCATTTAAGCCCTGTGTTTTCTTTCAGTGTTTGTTGGTCGTCATCAATTCATGGTTGTGTGTTTTTTTTGAAGTCCTGGAGAGTTTTTCTTTGTCCCCGTATGTTCATGTAAGTTGAGTTGTTAAATCAGCTATACTGCAGTTCCCGTGTCCTCGTCTTCGGCATCCTACACATTAACCTGACAACCAGATTATTATTATTTCTATTATTGTGTAATTTATTTATTTGTTTTTTTCCCCTTAGTCTCATTTAAATGTTTGTTCTCATGTCATATATGAATATGTATGCATGTATTAATTTGTAAACAAAATCCTCTTTGCTTGCGCACACTTGGCAAATAAAGCTCATTCTGCACTAAGACACTGATAAATATATATTGAACATGAAGAGTTTAGCTGCATTAAAAGATCATACAGATTCATAATTCCTGATTCTGATGTGTTTTATCTCCATCGGATTCCCATCAGCTCAATCTAGATCTGAACACAGTGAATAAAGACCTCCGTCTGTCTGAGAGGAACAGAGTGATTACTTACACTTTCCCAGAGTTTCAGTCGTATCCTGATCATCCACACAGATTTGATGTCTGGCAGCAAGTGTTGTGTAGAGAGAGTGTGTGTGGACGCTGTTACTGGGAGATTGAGTGGAGTAAGTATGTGTGTATATCAGTGTATATCATAAGAGCATCGGCAGGAAGGGACGGGGTAAAGAGTGTATGTTTGGATCTAATGATCAGTCCTGGAGTTTGATCTGCTCTTCCTCCAGTTACTCATTCAGACACAATAGCATAGAGACTGAACTCCCTGTAAAGCCCATCAACAGGAGAACAGGAGTGTGTGTTGATCACAGTAGATCAGGAGTGTGTGTGGATCACAGGAGAGCAGGAGTGTGTGTGGGTCACAGTAGAGCAGTAGTGTGTGTGGGTCACAGGAGAGCAGGAGTGTGCGTGGGTCACAGTAGAGCAGGAGTGTGCGTGGGTCACAGGAGAGCAGGAGTGTGCGTGGGTCACAGGAGAGCAGGAGTGTGCGTGGGTCACAGGAGAGCAGGAGTGTGCGTGGGTCACAGTAGAGCAGGAGTGTGCGTGGGTCACAGGAGAGCAGGAGTGTGCGTGGGTCACAGGAGAGCAGGAGTGTGCGTGGGTCACAGTAGAGCAGGAGTGTGCGTGGGTCACAGTAGAGCAGGAGTGTGCGTGGATCACAGTAGAGCAGGAGTGTGCGTGGGTCACAGGAGAGCAGGAGTGTGCGTGGGTCACAGTAGAGCAGGAGTGTGCGTGGGTCACAGTAGAGCAGGAGTGTGCGTGGGTCACAGTAGAACAGGAGTGTGCGTGGGTCACAGGAGAGCAGGAGTGTGCGTGGGTCACAGGAGAGCAGGAGTGTGCGTGGGTCACAGGAGAGCAGGAGTGTGCGTGGGTCACAGGAGAGCAGGAGTGTGCGTGGATCACAGTAGAGCAGGAGTGTGCGTGGATCACAGTAGAACAGGAGTGTGCGTGGATCACAGTAGAGCAGGAGTGTGCGTGGATCACAGTAGAGCAGGAGTGTGCGTGGATCACAGGAGAGCAGGAGTGTGCGTGGACCACAGTAGAGCAGGAGTGTGCGTGGGTCACAGTAGAGCAGGAGTGTGCGTGGGTCACAGGAGAGCAGGAGTGTGCGTGGGTCACAGGAGAGCAGGAGTGTGCGTGGGTCACAGTAGAGCAGGAGTGTGCGTGGATCACAGTAGAGCAGGAGTGTGCGTGGGTCACAGGAGAGCAGGAGTGTGCGTGGGTCACAGTAGAGCAGGAGTGTGCGTGGGTCACAGTAGAGCAGGAGTGTGCGTGGGTCACAGTAGAACAGGAGTGTGCGTGGATCACAGGAGAGCAGGAGTGTGCGTGGGTCACAGTAGAGCAGGAGTGTGCGTGGGTCACAGGAGAGCAGGAGTGTGCGTGGGTCACAGGAGAGCAGGAGTGTGCGTGGGTCACAGGAGAGCAGGAGTGTGCGTGGGTCACAGGAGAGCAGGAGTGTGCGTGGGTCACAGTAGAGCAGGAGTGTGCGTGGGTCACAGGAGAGCAGGAGTGTGCGTGGGTCACAGGAGAGCAGGAGTGTGCGTGGGTCACAGTAGAGCAGGAGTGTGCGTGGGTCACAGTAGAGCAGGAGTGTGCGTGGATCACAGTAGAGCAGGAGTGTGCGTGGGTCACAGGAGAGCAGGAGTGTGCGTGGGTCACAGTAGAGCAGGAGTGTGCGTGGGTCACAGTAGAGCAGGAGTGTGCGTGGGTCACAGTAGAACAGGAGTGTGCGTGGGTCACAGGAGAGCAGGAGTGTGCGTGGGTCACAGGAGAGCAGGAGTGTGCGTGGGTCACAGGAGAGCAGGAGTGTGCGTGGGTCACAGGAGAGCAGGAGTGTGCGTGGATCACAGTAGAACAGGAGTGTGCGTGGATCACAGTAGAGCAGGAGTGTGCGTGGATCACAGTAGAGCAGGAGTGTGCGTGGGTCACAGTAGAGCAGGAGTGTGCGTGGATCACAGGAGAGCAGGAGTGTGCGTGGGTCACAGTAGAGCAGGAGTGTGCGTGGGTCACAGTAGAGCAGGAGTGTGCGTGGGTCACAGGAGAGCAGGAGTGTGCGTGGGTCACAGGAGAGCAGGAGTGTGCGTGGGTCACAGGAGAGCAGGAGTGTGCGTGGGTCACAGTAGAGCAGGAGTGTGCGTGGGTCACAGTAGAGCAGGAGTGTGCGTGGGTCACAGTAGAGCAGGAGTGTGCGTGGGTCACAGTAGAGCAGGAGTGTGCGTGGGTCACAGTAGAGCAGGAGTGTGCGTGGGTCACAGTAGAGCAGGAGTGTGCGTGGGTCACAGTAGAGCAGGAGTGTGCGTGGGTCACAGTAGAGCAGGAGTGTGCGTGGGTCACAGGAGAGCAGGAGTGTGCGTGGGTCACAGGAGAGCAGGAGTGTGCGTGGGTCACAGTAGAGCAGGAGTGTGCGTGGGTCACAGTAGAGCAGGAGTGTGCGTGGGTCACAGTAGAACAGGAGTGTGCGTGGATCACAGTAGAGCAGGAGTGTGCGTGGATCACAGGAGAGCAGGAGTGTGCGTGGGTCACAGGAGAGCAGGAGTGTGCGTGGGTCACAGGAGAGCAGGAGTGTGCGTGGATCACAGTAGAACAGGAGTGTGCGTGGATCACAGTAGAACAAGAGTGTGCGTGGATCACAGTAGAACAGGAGTGTGCGTGGGTCACTGTAGAACAGGAGTGTGCGTGGGTCACTGTAGAACAGGAGTGTGTGTGGGTCACAGTGCAGGAACTCTGTCCTTCTACAGCGTCTAAAGAGACACAATGATCCTCATCCACACAGTCCAGACCACATTCACTCAGCCGCTCTATCCTGGGTTTATGGTTTATCTTTCTGGATCATCTGTGAAACTGTGTTGATGAATCAGAATAGACTCTAAGAGATTCTACCCATAATGCTTTGAGCTGCATGATAAATCATAAACACAGATGTTATAGTGTGCTTAGTTTGATATTATGTGTAAAATATGGTTTTGTCTCATTATCTCTTGTGTGCCTTGTGTATATGTGGATGTGTATGCGCATGTGGGATTTCTTTGCTATTTTGTTGTTTTGCCTAATAAAAAGTTAAATAAAAGAAACACATCACACATCAATTTCACTTCAGAATGAAAGTACAATGATAGTAGAAATCACTCACATAATGTTAAATTCCTAAATAAAAGCCCTCCAAAAAGTCATATACTGTTTTGTGTATAAATTCATATATATATATATATATATATATATATAAAGGAAACAGTTTTTGTACACTATTCTTCGTTGTGTAAATTTTAGTCGAGTAAAAAATGTCATTGCTATATACAACATTTCTAAATACATGTTTTATGTAATGTGTCTGAGAAGAAAAGACAGATTATGTTTTAAATTCTAAGTAGCCACAGTCAGACAAATGGCCCTAAACTTAATTTCTGCAAATTAATAATCATATTAGTTTAATCTATGAAATGAAATGGTTTCATATATCAAATATCTGGTCGAAAGAACCATCAACTACTAGTTTCTCTATATTTTTAAAGTCAATCTGAAATATGACATGTTATGAGGTTTTTATTTTGAAATTGAACATCAGACAGTCCTGACATTGAGTGATTGACCATCGCCAATAAAAAGTATATAATGGTTTAATATTTTCATCTTCTACAGTTGGTTTGAATCATTAAGAGCTGCAGATTTGAAAACAGGTTATTAATAAACCAAGAGTAAGAAAAGTCTGACATGCCAAAGCACGTTTATCTGGATACCAGAACAATCCATCATATATTCATATACCAGGAGGCGCTGGTGCCTTGATTCCTGCTCTAGCTGCATTATAAAATTTGTATAGTGTTTGCGTGTGTCTCGACAGTACTAATACCAACTTGTCAATTATCTTGATGGATGACGCAGAGGAAACACTGACCAATAAGAAGACAGTTGTACTCTCATGTGACTTGCGTGAACACCCTCGTTGCACAGTACAAACTTCATTAACACTTTCTATGTAGACCATGCTTATAAATGAATTATTTCTCCATTTATACTTATTTATTATTAGGTATTACTATTTTATACATATATTTATAAAGACCCATTAAGACCTATACTGCATTATAAGAACAGTTATAGTTACATTTATATTATTCTTATAATTCCTTATAAGTCAAGCATTTGCTTTTTCAATGTGCATATTCATAATCCATTATGAAGTGATTTATAAGTATTAATTAGTCAGTCTTATGAATGTATTTATAAAGATGTAACTTGCATTGCTATAATGTTATTATATTATAGTTACAATGACTTTTTAGTAATTCAGATTTATTTCTGTCAAAAAAGTGAATATATTGTTATTAATAGCCGAGTTGTTTTCTTATAAATACTTATTGAGAGTGATAAAACAGTTACTAACCTCTATAAATGCATCATTGTTGGCTTTAAGTAAAGTGAAAACGTTTCAAAGCAAATGTTATAGAAATCATGAAGATGTGCTCATTATTCATGTTAATTTGTCTGTCTAGTTGATCTAGAGCAGTGGTTCTCAAAGTGTGGGGCGCGCCCCACTGGCGGGGAATAAAGACGTGACATGTGGGGCGCGCCAAACGGGATGAAATGTTCCTTTTTATGCCTTTATATCTTTATCCAGACATCCCAACTGAGGGCTGGGTTTTCGTCGACCCTTGTCGCAAAGTCCTATAGAGCTGCGGGGCAGGCTGCCGCCTCTCTGCTTGCCATGGCCATCCTGCAGGTTTATCAGGCACGGATGCTCATGGACATGCACAAGGGCAGGACAGACCCAGGGCTCTTTGATGAGCTGCGTGCCGCCACCGACCTTGCTCTCCGAGCAACGAAGGTGACCGCACGCTCCCTGGGTCAGGTGAGGTCCACTAATGTGGTCCAGGAGAGACACCACTGGCTGAACCTGGCCCATAGGAGAGAAGCTGAGCGAACCAAGCTGCTCGACGCTCCCATATCCCAGGCTGGCCTTTTCGGCTGTGCGGTTGAGGACTTTGCCCAGCAGTTCTTAACCGCTCAGAAGCAGACTGAGGCTATTAAACATATTCTGCCCCTACGGCCCGCTGCCGCCTCAGCCTGCTCGCCGCCGAGGACACCCTCCTGCGGCTTCTGGCCCTCCCACTCGGCCCCAGCAGTAGCCTTTCCCCCAGGCCGCGTCATGGAGGTGGTCGCAGGAAGGCGGTCGCAGGAAGGCGGACGCAGGAAGGCGTTCCAGCCTGTCGCAGCCCCGCGCCCCGCTAAACTCCAGGCCGCTCAGGTGTCTTCACTTGCTCGCCATTCCGCTCCATGGACTGGATACTTGCGATATTTTCCTCAGGTGAGCTTCCCCGTAAGCCCTGAGTTCCTCCAGCACTGTTGACGTCAACGCCAGAGTCTATGCCTGCGGCAGCTTTCGCATCGGCTAGGTGCCTCCGTGTGCTAGGTTCCCCTCCGGTGACCCCCACATGTTTATTTCCACTGTAAGCCTCTCCGACGTAACTCGAAGTGACTACGAAAGGGAACGTCTCGGTTACGTATGTAACCCTCGTTCCCTGAGTAGGATACGTTACGTATCCCTGCCACCTCCGCTGTACCGCAGGAATTGCCTGAGTTCAGCCTCGGCTCCTCAGCGAAGAAACATATCTGCATGTTGCCGGTGTCCTCCTTTTATACCCACGAGGTGGGCGGAGTTACGCTATGCAAATTCAGCAGACCCATGGCATTTCTTTGCCATTGGCTCGTTTTCTAATACTCGAAGTTGATAGGCTTTCTAAGCGAAACCCCATTTCGTCGTCATTCGACGTAACTCCTGGCTCAGATAATGGACTACTTGCACTACCACTTCCTCGTTCTACTTAGTACATATCAGTTTCTGGTTAGAGCGTTCAGTGCACACACATGCATGATAATGCAGATCATCACTGTTTTATGGCTGTCAATTGATTAAAACAAATGAATAATGATCTCTGTATTAATTATCTTGAGCCTATAAATGTTCCTATAAATATATTTATCCGCTAACCTGCAGCAGACCTATATGCTCGTCTTCATTAACAGAGTTTTTCTCTTACTGATAAGCTATTTCATATCAGTTGAGTTTACATTTTTAAACGAATTTAACTAATAAAAAGGATTGCTTGTGTGCGTTGGTGCTTTGTTCCAGTCTTTTAAAATCGGTGATGCTCGGGAGGTGCAGGGTTCTCAAGTTTTATCAAAAGCTTGGAGTGAGATCACATGCGGTTAGGGGAGGAGCCCTAATGGAGCCCCGCCCCCCCCAATTTTCCCCATTGTTCATATTTAACCAGCACAAATTGAAATTATAACAATTGGTAAATCTGATAAATGACAGAGCAATTCATTACATCAAATATACTCTTTAATGTAATATTTCAAAATTAGAAATATACCAAAATTACAAAAATATAACAAATTGCTCCAAACAGTTTGGAAAAACAAAGCTTTTTGCATTTTGAATGTGTCTAGTCAAAATGGTATAATGATTTATTGTGTGGTAGGACATTGTGAACAAATGGACATATTAGTATATAATTAAAAAAAATGAAGAAATACTTCTTCATTCCTTCCCATACCCACTAACATTTCCCTTAGTTTCAGATAACGTAAGCTAGCCAAACTGAGGCAAAGCTTCTGGCCTGGTTGCAAAGTAGTTGTCGAGTTTTTGACTGCATCAATTATAATATATACAATGGGCTATACAGGTCCTTCTCAAAAAATTAGCATATTGTGATAAAGTTAATTATTTTTCCATAATGTAATGATAAAAATTAAACTTTCATATATTTTAGATTCATTGCACACCAACTGAAATATTTCAGGTGTTTTATTGTTTTAATACTGATGATTTTGGCATACATCACATGAAAACCCCAAATTCCTGTCTCAAAAAATTAGCATATTTCATCTGACCAATAAAAGAAGTGTTTTTAATACAAAAAAAGCCAACCTTCAAATAATTATGTTCAGTTATGCACTCAATACTTGATCGGGAATCCTTTTGCAGAAATGATTGCTTCTATGCGGCGTGGCATGGAGGCAATCAGCCTGTGGCACTACTGAGGTGTTATGGAGGGCCAGGATGCTTCGATAGCGGCCTTAAGCTCATCCAGAGTGTTGGGTCTTGCGTCTCTCGACTTTGTCTTCACAATATCCCACAGATTCTCTATGGGGTTCAGGTCAAGAGAGTTGGCAGGCCAATTGAGCACAGTAATACCATGGTCAGTAAACCATTTACCAGTGGTTTTGGCACTGTGAGCAGGTGCCAGGTCGTGCTGAAAAAAGAAATCTTCATCTCCATAAAGCTTTTCAGCAGGTGGAAGCATGAAGTGCTCCAAAATCTCCTGATAGCTAGCTGCATTGACCCTGCCCTTGATAAAACACAGTGGACCAACACCAGCAGCTGACATGGCACCCCAGACCATCACTGACTGAGGGTACTTGACACTGGACTTCAGGCATTTTGGCATTTCCTTCTCCCCAGTCTTCCTCCAGACTCTGGCACCTTGATTTCTGAATGACATGCAACCACTGAGCAACAGTCCAGTGCTGCTTCTCTGTAGCCCAGGTCAGGCGCTTCTGCCGCTGTTTCTGGCTCGAAAGTGGCTTGACCTGGGGAATGCGGCACCTGTAGGCCATTTCCTGCACACGCCTGTGCACGGTGGCTCTGGATGTTTCTACTCCAGACTCAGTCCACTGCTTCCCCAGGTCCCCCAAGGTCTGGAATCAGTCCTTCTCCACAATCTCCCTCAGGGTCCGGTCACCTCTTCTCGTTGTGCAGCGTTTTTTGCCACACTTTTTCCTTCCCACAGACTTCCCACTGAGGTGCGTTGATACAGCACTCTGGGAACAGCCTATTTGTTCAGAAATTTCTTTCTGTGTCTTACCCTCTTGCTTGAGGGTGTCAATGATGGCCTTCTGGACAGCAGTCAGGTCGGCAGTCTTACCCATGATTGCGGTTTTGAAGTTTGCAGGACAACTTGGTTGGCATTGCCTTTTCAGCGTGAGAAATACACGGTGTGGTGTGTGAGCGTGTGAACTGGTTGAATTGCGTGTGTCTCACGGCCAATGCGTGAGACTTAAAAACCCTAGGAGGTGCCTGTAACTGTCAGGATATACACGAGGACAACAAGGTAAATTGGATTCAGAAAGCTTTAATAGTATAATGGCAGGTGAGCATCAGATGAAATGGAAAGATGCAGGATATGATTTGCAGAGGAATGATAGTGTGATGATATCTTGCAGAGATATGCTTGGATGTAGAAAGGATGTGCCAACCGGGAAACACAGGGAAGGATCACAGGAGAATCGGGGAGTATCCAGGAGGAAACGTGGGGTCTTGGGAGAGAAACAGTAGGTAAGTCCTTTTGCTGGAATTCTGTGGCGCCAGCGGACCGAGAACCCCGACGTCGAGGTGGTCTGCCTCGAGGTCGTGGAGCCGGTCGCTGTGGATGCTGCTGGTGAAACTCAGTGAGAAGTGTTGGGTCAAGGATATAGTCTCGTGGAATCCAAGATCTTTCCTCTGGTCCATACCCTTCCCATTCGACCAGGTATTCTAGGCAACCACCCGACGTCGGGAGTCGAAGATGTCACGAACAGTGTAGATGGGATCTTCTTCAATGGGGGGCATGTCAGGATCAGGTTCTGTGGAAGGAGGGAGAACAGCAGGATAGTGAGGTTTTAACAGTGATACATGAAACACAGGGTGTTATCCTGAAGTGAGGAGGGAGTTGAAGCTTGTATGTGACTGGGTTGATTTGGTGGAGAATTTTGAAAGGTCCGATGTATCGTGGGCTAAACTTTCGACATGGTTGGGGTAGACGAATGTCCCGTGTGGATAGCCAGACAAGTTGACCAGGTTCATATGTAGGCGTTTTACCTCTTCGGGCATCTGCGAACATCTTATGTCTGTTGACCGCCTGTTGGAGATGACAATGTGCTTCGTGCCAAACCCTTTCACTTTCTCGGAACCAGTAATTAACTGAGAGAACCTCGGACGGTTCACCGGACCATGGGAACAAAGGTGGCTGGAAACCCAAGAAACATTGAAAAGGTGTTAGCCCAGTAGTGCCTTGATGTAAAGAATTCTGGGCGTATTCGGCCCATGCGAGGAACTGGCTCTTGTCTTGTGGTGGTTCTGGCAAAAAGTGCGGAGGAAACGGTTTATTTCTTGCACTTTTCTTTCCGTTTGCCCATTCGCCTGAGGATGGTACCCAGATGTTAGACTGATCGTGACCCCAAGCAGAGAGAAGAAAGCCTTCCAGACCCGAGATATAAACTGGGGACCACGATCGGATACAATATCCTCTTTGCCAAAATGACGGCGTTGAAATGACGGAACACCTGGTTGAAAAGATTCTCTGCGGGTTCGAGGGCCGTGGGGAATCAATTTACAAGCCTTCGAGAATCTATCCACGATGATAATGATGCACGTGTTACCTCCAGATGATGGTAGATTGGTGATGAAATCTACCCCCAGATGTGACCAGGGTCGCTGAGGGACAGGGAGTGGTAAGAGTTATGGTAAATGGCATGGAACCTTGGATGAAGCGTTTTACATCTCCCCTCATCTTTTGCCACCAGTACTGTGGTTGAAGGAGATTAAACTTTTGCGTGGCTCCGGGATGTCCTGTACCCACAGAGGAATGCGCAGACTCAATAAGAGGTAGACGAAACTCATGTGGGACATAGGTAAGGTTGGCTGGGCACTCAGGTGGAGGTGGATCTCGTCGTGTACCTCTTTGGATCTGGTCGTCAAGATCCCAAAGGATCGGGCAGATGAATAACGATGTTGGTAAGATCGATTCAGGTTCTTCAATGAGATCTGGGGGAGCATGAAGTCTGGAGAGAGCGTCGGCGCGGATGTTCTTAGATCCTGGGCGGTAGGTTACGTGGAAATGGAAACGGGTGAAGAAAAGGGCCCAACGGGCTTGTCTCGGGTTCAGCCTCTTGGCAAATGCAGCCTTGCTGAGCAGAAGAGACTTCTGTTTTTTTTAAACATACAGTATAAAACATTTGAACGGTAGTGTAGGTCTAAGGTTTTTAAGTCTTAGTGTAAAGAAAATGTATAGTCAGATTATTTCTTAAAATTTATTAACTTAAAATTGATTTTGTGAATACGCCAAAACAATACATTCAATCAAGAAGTGTCGCCACATTCAGTCTCTGCAGTTCCTCCACATTCCTCACTGGTATTCCCAGCGGAGGCTCTTCGTCTCTTCAGGTGTGAATCACTGCATCGCTCTATAGATTACAGGAACATCTGTGTCTGTTATTCGCATATCTTTCAAACTGTTTGTCCGATGGATTTGAAACTTGACAGGAGTCTTGCTACGGGCACGAGGAAGTGCAGTGCCAATTTTTACGTTGTCTAGATTAGAAATGCAAGAGATATCAGTAAATATATCGGTAAAAAAAGCACTTAGAAGATTGTGATTTAAAAATAAACATTCTGACATAATCACTCTGTCGGCTACACTGTTTACTTCTGAATATTATATTTTATTCACGGCCATCATTTGTAGTAGCATATTCACAAACTGTTTGCTCAAGTGTAGCATTTTCTCGGAGTTCACTGTGAAGCTGATCCCTCAATCGTGCAGTTCAATTTTCCATATTTATTGTATGTCGTTATTTCAGTATCAGTATTTGCTTTCTACCATGCACAAATAAAAATGTCCCTGAACTTTTGCTGTGTAATTGTAACAATGAGCCCTCAAACACACCAAACCAACAATTACTAAAAACACACACAAAAACTGATTTTGCACAGACACTTTGCACTAGTTATTAATGTTTCACGCCTCCCTCATATCAGCCATTCTGACACTAAAAGTGTCTTACAAAAGTGAAACGACTCTATTGTTTTGTATGAAGGAGTGAAGAAAAAACTCTAGGCAACAAGATCCAGTTTTGAAAAGCCTTGTAAACAAATGTTTAGTATGTGTTATATGGCCTTACTTCACTGACTTAAAATTGTATTTTTTAAAAACCAAGCATAAACGTTATTTTCTCAAAACTGCAATATTTTATGTACATGTTGCTCACACATGACTGTAGACCAGTTTTTGCTGAATACAGTGTAATCAGACTTTAGCCATTAATACGTTTTTAAGCAACTGAAAAAAGCACAAATGTCAGGGCATGTCAAAACTTCTTCAGGGCCCCAAAATACCCTTAGGGCCAGAGGGTTTAGGAGAAAATACTCAGCAATGCTGTCGACTTGTGCATTTACACATGCTTTGTCTTAAAGTATATTAAAAACTCAACATACACATATAAACGACATTAAAAGCTTTAAATACATATGGTTTGGCATCACAACAGTCTCTATTCCGCAAGTAAACGCTGCTCTTCAGATGTGGTGCTGGCCGTCTCAGACTTGTCCTCGCTTCTCTGTGTAACGTCTGCTCCGGCACAACACTCATCCTTCTCCATCTGAGTCCCGGATCCTGCCATCTGTGGTTTGTCCTGAGAGCTGTCCGGCTCTGTGTGAAAGATCCTCAGCTCGTGAAAGGTCTCCTTCCGCTGAGTGCTCTCCTGCATGGCTGAAAGTATGGGCGACTGCGACTGTTGTGACAAAAACTATGAGACAACAAGTGAGAATGTCAGTAACACAAAAGCGTCACTATCCATTAGCTCTCCTTACCCATGCATTACCTGTTTGAGGTTCTCCGGCAGTTTCGTATCAGGGAAAATAATTCTGCATCCTTTATAACTGTACCACATAGCCAGGAACATCAGGACAATAGTGACAAACACCAGCAGAAAACTGGCCAGGAGCACGACTGCTATGAGCCAGGGCTCGACCTCACCTGAGCACACACACAAATCATGTGACAGGATGGACCAGGTTTGCACCAACAATGTGATTATTACTGTGAGTTAAACACAGTAAGATGTTTTCAGGATGGGAGCAAACCTCTTCACTCCAGTTTACATGCAATTCTCATATTTTTCTCTAAGAATCAAGGTTATTTTTTCCGCCATTATTTACATGCACAAATGATGCCTCATACAGTTGGTGTTACTGGCCACTGTTTCAATCTACTTATGTCCATAGAAATCTGTTTTGCATTTGATGTAATTCATTTGTTTGCTTATGCGCCTAAAATGTCTTCATTCCGATGAAGGGGTGGATTTTGGAATAAACTGCTGCTTCAATCTAATGAGTGATTATAATCAAGGTATTAATCAACATTTTTCCTTCTAAACATCACATGAGTTGAATGACTTCTCTAGGCTTGTGAGATTTTACTTTGTTACAGAAATTACCAGTGTGATCACTGAAATGTTTCATGTATTCTCTAATGTCTGTATTTGATATCTGGATGCCGTAACAGTGCTTGCTTATTTAGCCCGGCTCCCAGAAATGAAATATGGAAAGATGTTTTGTGTTTGAGAAATGTCTTCAACATGTGTCAATACATCCATCTGTTTTCCCGGGTACCCTGACAGCTATGGTCACAGGGGTCATTGAAGTCTATAGTTTAAGGGGCCATTTCTCAGTTAAAGCCTCACGTTACTGTGTTATATTAATGTGTCTTCTCCTTGAGAGAAAGAGCGTATTATCTTGATGTTTTGAGACGACTCTCCTGTTTATAGTTACTCTGGCCAAATCCAACCTTGGAAAAGCTGTGTGTCGGTGTGTGTGTTAGTCTTCTTGGTTGCAGGTTAAGGAACCACTGGCATTATTGGAGATTGACGGAGTTGTTCTGGACAGACTGGGGCCCAGACTGACCTGATTGGTGCCGAGTGACGAGTGACCTGATTGGTGACAAGTGACCTGATTGTGACGAGTGACCTGATTGGTGACGAGTGACCTGATTGGTGACGATTGGTGACGAGTGACCTGATTGGTGACGAGTGACCTGATTGGTGACGAGTGTGACCTGATTGGTGACGAGTGACCTGAGGAGTGACCTGATTGGTGACGAGTGACCTGATTGGTGACGAGTGTGACCTGATTGGTGACGAGTGACCTGAGGAGTGACCTGATTGGTGACGAGTGACCTGATTGGTGACGAGTGACCTGATTGGTGACGAGTGTGACCTGATTGGTGACGAGTGACCTGAGGAGTGACCTGATTGGTGACGATTGGTGACGATTGACCTGATTGGTGACGAGTGACCTGATTGGTAACGATTGGTGACGAGTGACATGATTGGTGACGAGTGACGAGTGACCTGATTGGTGACGAGTGACCTGATGGGTGACAAGTGACGAGTGACCTGATTGGTGACGAGTGACCTGATTGGTGACGAGTGACGAGTGACCAGATTGGTGACGAGTGACCTGATTGGTGACGAGTGACCTGATTGGTGACGAGTGACAAGTGACCTGATTGGTGACGAGTGACCTGATGGGTGACAAGTGACGAGTGACCTGATTGGTGACGAGTGACCTGATTGGTGACGAGTGACGAGTGACCAGATTGGTGACGAGTGACCTGATTGGTGACGAGTGACCTGATTGGTGACGAGTGACAAGTGACCTGATTGGTGACGTGTGACCTGATTGGTGACGAGTGACCAGATTGGTGACGAGTGACCTGATTGGTGACGAGTGACGAGTGACCAGATTGGTGACGAGTGACCTGATTGGTGACGAGTGACAAGTGACCTGATTGGTGACGAGTGACCAGATTGGTGACGAGTGACCTGATTGGTGACGAGTGACGAGTGACCAGATTGGTGACGAGTGACAAGTGACCTGATTGGTGACGAGTGACCTGATTGGTGACGAGTGACCTGATTGGTGACGAGTGACGAGTGACCAGATTGGTGACGAGTGACCTGATTGGTGACGAGTGACCTGATTGGTGATGAGTGACCTGATTGGTGACGAGTGACCTGATTGGTGACGAGTGACCTGATTGGTGACGAGTGACGAGTGACCTGATTGGTGACGAGTGACCTGATTGGTGACAGGTGACGAGTGACCTGATTGGTGACGTGTGACCTGATTGGTGACGAGTTACCTGATTGGTGACGAGTGACCAGATTAGTGACGAGTGACCTGATTGGTGACGAGTGACCAGATTAGTGACGAGAGTGACCAGATTAGTGACGAGTGACCTGATTGGTGACGTGTGACCTGATTGGTGACGAGTTACCTGATTGGTGACGAGTGACCAGATTAGTGACGAGTGACCTGATTGGTGACGAGTGACCAGATTAGTGACGAGTGACCAGATTAGTGACGAGTGACCTGATTGGTGACGGGAGTGATTGGCGCTGTACTTAGGTGTCCTGAATCATGGATCTACGGCTCCCCGCTCTCACGGATTCCTTGACGGACAGAGGTGTTTATGCCGTATGGTGTACGTAGTGATTGTTAAATGATTGGTACAAGTCATTTGTTGTAAACCACTATCTTTTGCTAAGTTGTGATTTATGCTAAGCCCTAACCTTCATCATCTAACTGGAGCCATGGTAGGGAGGTGGGTGCCTTTTGATTTATTATTCATTTTCTCTTGGTTATAATTAGGGAGGGGCGCTTTTGTACTTTTGTTTCTTAGCTGATTTCTAGGTTAGTATACTTAAATTAGTTAGCTTTGTTTTGTTATTTGTTTTGGCTTTTTCCCCTCCTGAAATTTTTGTTGCTCCTTATTGACTTAAATAAATTCACTTTCTCACTGTGAAGTGTTTTTGTGTATTGGAGCCTTGGGAGTGAGAGCGGGGACTCCAGGGATCTCGTGGATTGGATCCCTGTTAATTGTTATGGATGGTTTTGTTCTCTTCGAGTAGAGATTTGACTTAATTCGTAACAGAGAGAACATCACAATAACACAATCAGTAAATGTGTAGAGCACACCTGAAGACCACGAGCTGGTTTATATGGGAGAAAGCTTACTGCTGGGTGAGTTGGTTACACAGGTCATGTTGCTGAACTGGCTTGTTTTTTTATCGTACAAAACCGCCACTTCGACGCAGTAGTTCACCAGGGGCTCCAGATTTGGTAACATAACTCTGTTCTGGTCTCTTATTAGTTCTTCCTGTTGAGAGTAAACAACAAAAACACATTCAGCATGACTGATATAACTGAAATAGATGTCTTATCCTATTAAGTTTGCTATTGAAGGAGGAAATGTGTTTAAATTTGGAGGTACTGTATTTGGTATAGTATTTATAGGGTACTTTTCTTTTTTTTTCCAAGGACCCCTCAGAGTTATTGTGGATGTGATAATGCTTGTAACACAATATGCTTGTTTTAATGGTGCAAACTGTCCCCATCAGTAAATGTGCACTTTTCAATAATACAGCACAATTGTCTACAAACATTATAAACATGAATTGTAGTTTCCTCAGTCCAGAACAAATCCTTTGAATTCAACGTTATTCAGAACAAAACCAGACATAAGAAAAATAAATAGCCTATATAATAAACTAATTATAATGGCATTCATTACAAACATTTATTTTAAAGCCTAAACGACTTTGTGTTGAGCTCCCAGAAGCTTTGTTCTTCACTCGTGTCCATGTACAACAGCATCCTTCACATGCGCAGAAATGAGTTTGATCTGCTGTACAGCATGTAGGCTGACCACCACAAACACTTTAGAAACCCTTGCATTCATTACCTTTTTTGCCTCTCCTTTTTTCCAGAATCGGATGAGGTATGAAACCCGTGTGAAGACATCCCTCAAGTTTCTCCTCCTCATGGGCGGATCAGTGATGTCCACTTCAGTTTGCCCCTTTCTGCTGCTCAGCTCGACATGAGGAGCGCTGACCTCAGCTGCAGACAGGCCAATGCTTTATTATACACGTGTAACAATACAATATACAAGACATTAGTAAAATATGAAATATGGATGTGCGTCACATTACATTAATAAAAATCATTTAGTAGTCTATCCTTGCCTTGTTTTTAAATAAATAAATCAAATAGTGTAAAATAGATTTCAGAGAAAGTTTTTCTCAATCTTTTCCACTGGCCAAATAGTATTTTTAATTGTGCATTATTTGCACAAAACTATTTTCTCAGACAATCTGCTATTATCATGATAAACAATTATCACTGTAGTTCAACATTTAAACACAGCATGCCACAGGAAAGGTGTTCAAAAGCATTGCATCCGCAACACATATTTACATTTATTGAATATAAAACAAAATGTAACTTCTCGCTAATGATTTCATGTGGTTTAAGTGTTTAACTCCATTAATGAGAATGGCATATTTAATCTAAATGTTTATATCAGAAGTAAAACATAGTTCAAATCATTCTTTTATTTATTTAAACTGTTATTGTGAGCATGCACTGGATTTATGATTAGGACTCATAATGAAGATTTACGGTTTTACTTCATCTGCCGGTTAGGCTATATATGCGTCGGTTTCACTAAACGGCCCAACGCTAGCGCTGGCGCGGACATTTAAGAAGAGATGGATATTTGCCTCAAGTGATAGGCTTGGTGAGTGAAAATATATTTGTATTATCTTTCTGTATATGTATAATCTTCTTTAGATTTTCTGACCAAAAAGCCATTTAACTCCAGCTCAGCATCGGTGTCGCCGAACTGCTCTGTCTACAGAACGTTTGTATATGACACGGAGTGGGTTTTGCCTTGTCTGTCACGTGATTCCCTGTTTGTCATGTGATCCTGCCATGTGTCTTGTCATTTTGTTATTTGTTTGCTTATTGTCCACAGGTGTTCCTTGTCTCGTTGATTAGTCTCCCCAGGTGTCTCGGATTAGCCACGCCCCCTTGTTATCTTGTTTAGCTTGTGTATTTATACCTCTGTGTTTCAGTTGTTGTTTGTTGGTGGTTGTTGTTGGTTAAAGTTGCTTGTAGCTGTTCCATGCTCTGTGAAGTTCTTTTGATTCATTCCTGCCTCAACGTTACAGTGTGTATGATCAGAGTTTGCGTGCAGGTGCGCACATTTTCCAGTCAAGTTTGTTTTTATAAATCACAGCTTGTGCGTCGGAGTGGCGTACGGCTCTTTCAGGGCCGGTTTTGTGCGTACGCAGCGGTTATAAATTATATTTTTGGGGATGATGCTGTAATATCTGTGGATTTTCTCCTCCTCAGATCCTCTCCAGCTCTGTCAGGTTGGATGGGGACTGAAGTTGGAGAGACACTTTCAGGTTTCTACAGAAATGTTTTGGGTTCAAGTCCGGGATCTGGCTTGGCCACTTGAGGACATTCCCGGAGTCGTTCCAAAGCCACTTGTGTGTGTGCATAAATCCCAGACCGGTGAAGTGATGCAGGGACGTTTGTCCTTCTGCAAGTTAGTTTCTCCCGACTCTACACATGCTCTCTGCAGCTCAACAGACTTTCAGTGGCCTCTCTTACCAAAGACCTTCTCCCTCGATCACTCAGTTTCTCTAGACAGAAAGAGTTCTACTCGTTCCCAGCTTATGCTACTTATGAAGGACACCTGTGCTCTCGGGAACCTTCAATACAGCAGAAATATTTACCAGTCTTCACCAGATATGTGCATCCACACAATCCTGTCTCTGCAAGCATTTTCTTTTGACGTAGGGATTTGCAATCCTGATTCACATCCCGATCCCATAACAAACAATCACGGTCTTCCAAATTTTGAGGTGTACTATTGAGAATATGCAGACTGAAACAAGCCTATGGACTTATCTAATTGCACAATTAAAAAAAAAAACAGTATTGCATTAACAATCAGTTGTCAAACTAGTCATTAAACTAGTGGTCGACCGATATTGTTTTTTGCTGATATCTTAAAGAGCAGGATGACCCATGTAAAGTCAATATATTTCAATATAGTCAAAGTTGATACTTAAAAAGGTAATGGTACCAGTCTTTCCTGCAGTACCGCAGTATCGTGTGTTGGGTCATTCTATCGGGGCTTTCAAATGCCCGATGCGTATCTGTGAAGAGCGTCACAGGTTTCTATTTGCACCGTGCTTTAGCAGCGATGAGCACTGCAGCCAATCACGTTTAAGCACGTGAACGCAACGGCCAATCAGAGCCAGAGTCCTCTCAGTTCAGAGTTTGTTCAGCGTGAGCTCTGCACGCTCGTGAAGCGTTTCATTATAACCAACAAAGTACAAACACCAGGTAAATAAGAGGTTAATTTTGCAGTATGGACAGGTGTTGTGATTATAACCATCAGTGCTGAACTGATATCAGCTTCACTGACTATTACGGCAGCGCTCTGATTGATTTCTAATATAATCCATTCATAACTTAAATTAGGGATGCACCATATATTGACCACATATCAATATCGGCCGATAGATGGTCACTTTTAATGTTATTGTGTTACGACCTGTGTTTATGTAGCCTATTGTTTTTCTATTGCTCTGTGTTCCTCTTCTCTCCTTTGTTTTGTCTGATTTCTAATAGGTTGTCCAATGACGGGGTGTAGGAAAGCCATTGGTTGTGCAGTCGGGCGTGGCTGCTGGCACTCGTCCGGGACCGGGAGCTCGTTGTTGGTCCGCTCGTACTCTGGTTGAGAGCTCTGGAATCCCTCCTCCGGCCGATGATCAAATTTGTGTGTATTAGTGATGTTAATTAGTTCAAGTGAAAGTGCTTCCTTTTGTAACATCTGAAACCGTTCCCCTGCGTCTAAGCAACACATCCTAAAAGAGTGGAGCGTAGGGGTGTCCTATTTGGTGCAATACTGTGAGAGTGAAATGTGTAGTTGTAGAGAATAGCCACACATGTGTATCACTAAATTTGAAGTCACAGAGAGAAATGTTTTAAGAGTTGCAAACTTGTAGACTTTTTTTCTCTTCCACAAACACAACAGTTACACCTTCTCAAATCCTTCATTGCAGGAGCACAAATCCTACTCTACAAATCACACATTAGGAAACTCGTACGCTCACATGTTTGCTGCAGTGAATATGGTGCAAAACGCATTTACACACCCGCATCAAAACATGTGAAGTCACGGAGAAATGTTGCTCATCTGCAAATCAGTGTGTGAATTCATCCAATGAGAGTTGCACACTTGTAGAATATTTTCTCACAAATGTCTTGTATATTTTCCTAGCACAAACACAAGTACATAACTGCACCGGCTTGAATCTGCTGCGGCGAATCTCAAACACTGTTTTTCGCTTTCAAGTGACAAGTTTCTCGCTCTCCCTTTTGCAGCACTGGTCTATGTGAAATGTGCGCAACAGTGAGTTGTGCATCTGCAGAGGCAGTGGGCGGAGCCTACATGAATATGGATTTAATGGATTATTTCAAAAAAGGTAAATATAGTTTCAGCGTGAACTTAAACTACAATTGTGCATCACTTCATTATTAGTTTGCACGTTTTGTGCATTCGTTAATGACTAGGCTAAATGATTGCTGGCTTTCACATTGTGTAGGCCGGCCAGCAAACTCCATATATAAACATAGTGTCCTGCCTTGTTTATTGTGAAATTGGTTGAGCTCTGTTTTTTGGCAGGGAGTTAGGTAAGCTAATTTCTTTTGTAATTGGATTAGGTTATTAATTTTCTCCTTTTCTTTTTATATTTGTTTTGTTTGTTATTTTGGCCTTTGGGACACCCTGAAGAGATGCTCTTTATTTCACTTGTTCTTTCTTAATAAATGTATTACTTTTTCTGCTTAGATTTGTGTATTTCTTTGATTATCGACCGGAGTGATTTGTTGTTGGGATTCCATTACCACAACGCAACTTTATTGATCACGCTTCTCAGAGTTTCCTCTTTCCCCTAGACATGGTACACAGTGATAAGATATAGATTTTTAGCATCTTTAAGTTGAAATAACTTTATATATAAAAAGAATGCATGTGCATCAGTATGTAAAGAAGTATTTTTAATTGTTTAAAGATTTATTTTGTTTTTATTTATATAATAAAACTTTTTTTTTGTTCGTTGCCTCAGGGCAATATCATAGAGTGCATTCAAGTTCTCCTGGGAAGTTTGTTTTCGGAAAACTCAAAGAATGTGCATCATATGTGTCATTTATTATTATTATTGTTGTTGTTATTATTATACTGCCACAGAGAATGATGGGAAATGTAGTTTGGTCACTCATGCCTATCAGCTCATAAACTGGCTCCAGGAGTAGTGTTTTCTGGCATCTCTCTTCTTCATTAACCGTACACATAATGTGTACAAACTACATTGTACTGTCGGCATTCAGAAAATAATCCGATAGAAAAATTTTATTGTATTACTTCCTTCAGCTCAGACACTTCAGATGCACACTGTTCGCCCTTGATGGATATGAATGGCTTGATATGATTGAAATCACTTTGAATAGGAAGATACATGTTTAGGTTAAGATTAATGCTTACAATTAAAGTTACAGCATTTTTTCAGTCAAGAGCAGAGCTATTTTCTTTGTCTTTTGTTCTTTGATTAACATGGCAGTGACAACAGCCTAATAAACCTGCGGCTGTCTAAGAGTTTATGCATGGATCCAATATGCCGTTCCCCAATATGCGTTAACTTTCTCAACTACTTATGTTTAAAAACTGACTGTGTTTACCTGAATACTCACCAAAACTGTCATTTCTACATCATTTTGTATGTATTTAAGCGCAGTAAGCCACTCAGTCTGGTACTTGCGACTCACAAGCTCTTTGAGAGTTGGCCTTCTGTGCGCTCCACATATACAAGTACAAAACCAGCAGGAATTAGTACAATCATGCACAATCCAAGCACTATTTAACTGAGGCGGGTGTGTGTCACTTCACTGGTGGAGAGAAGAGAACGCGCAGCTGAAGTTACCCGGCCGATTGCCCATTTCTATATTTCAGTTTTTTGCTTTTTAAAACACAAAGTTATCACACATTTTACTTTGGCTCTGTCATTAAGGAGTAAGAATTGATGTTAGAGACAAAAAGTGCTTTAAACCATTTTGGCATAAGGCTGCAACAACAAAATGTGAAAAACTGTAGGGTTCTGGATACGTCTTTGTACGTGTGACACGAGAGGGATAAAAGTCACTGATGTTCAATGTAACTCAAGGTCCTCTAGAAACTCTACTTGTGTTCTAGAGTTGCCCAGACAAGCTTCAGTGGGATGACTTACAATTACCCCTACTGCCAACAGAGTCAAAATGCACGTAAACATCAGAAATGAAGTGACTCACTAATGTCATCCACTGCAAACTCTCCCGTCTCCACCCAATCAGACGTCTCTCCGTGTAGTTCAGTCCGAACGCGGAGTTGGTAAAGTCCAAAAGTGGTGACATCATAAGTGAAATCACATCTTAGTGATGAGCTGCGGACACATACTGGCTCGTAATCTCTCCACGCTCTACACATACAGGGAGAAAACGAAACAACAACATTACAGAAATGCATAACCAGACTTTCATCAACCCAGAAAAGCATATTTCTGCTTCTAAACCCTCCAGTACATCATAAGTGCAATAATATACACAAGTTTGGTCTTTGTGTTTTATTATACAGGTTTTCCTCTTTTTTTCAGAGACAAGAGCAGACCACCGATGTTTTAACCAGGAATATTCTAATAGTATACTATGAAGCCGTTGTAAAATGTCACGCATATTATTTTAACATTAGGCAGTAAAATGAGTGTATCATAATGAACTTACTTCACTTCAGCAGTGTAGTTATATAGTTGATAAGTGGTGTTTTGTGGCGGATCCCATTCCAGAACTATTCCCATGTCCAGTGATGTCAAGGTCACATTCTCAGGGATTGGGACGCTCTCTGTTAACACTCAAACACACAGACATGCACACATTAAAACTAAGGTTTGCTAAAATACACAATGCCACTATATTCATATTTATTATAACTCTTTTCCACATACTTTATGAAAGTCATGAAACCCCTGAAATAACACAAATGGAAGGAAATGATCTAGGGACCAATAAATGTTAAACAAATCAATATTTCCTAAAGTGGATACAAACACTAGCCTACAATTTATTACATTTTAATATGGAGGGGAGTGTATGTTATTACTTTGTAAAGAGATACATTGTGTGTATTTTTTAACAACTCGTGATACAACACAAACAAACAAACCAAACTATTTGTTTGGTCAATGATCTTCAGTGCAACTGCGTTTTTATAGGCCTGAATACAAAATTAGGTTATAATACAAAATTAGGTTAATATTTATGAGTTTAAATATGAGTGGTTAAGAGTTTTTAAACACTCAGCCAGAGAAGTGTGTGAATATCTGAATCATTCTTTAACATGATCAGGAAGTTCGTGTTTACTGTCAGGCGGACAGGGTTTCCCCGAACCTGCGTGTCGCCACGACTTAAGTTTGACAATTACAAACCACTGTCAAACAATGATATGAACTAGTCGAGCTTTTATCTTCATCATTAATATTATTACAGAGGTTTCGTGTAAAAGTCTCTATAACATATTATGAACGGAACTCACCTGCGCTGACGTAGACGATATAAAACAACGAGACCACAGACAGACAGCAGAAAACGGGCTTCATTCTTCCTCACCGGAGCAGATTCGCCTTTATAAAGTCCAGTTTGTTGATAAGTGCTCTCTGAGAGCGCGTGCACGGTGTGTCGTTTGTTTCCGTGTGTGTGTGTGTGTGTGTGAGAGAGAGAGAGAGAGAGAGAGAGAGAGAGGAAAGCGAAAGTGTGCAGATGAACTCGCATAATACTGTGTTTACAAGAAGCCCGTGACAGGAGGCGGAGTTACCCTAAAAAAGTCTTGAATTATATTTTTTAATTTTAAGGCCATAAAGTCTTTACAAGTCTTATTTTTACGCATGAAAGGTCTTACATTTTCGATGGCAATTTGACTTAGACATTAATGTTTTCCAAATTAAAATCTAGCATACTTTTTTTTATTTATTATCTGTCTTTGTGAATTTGCTTGTTCACGTGAAATTTCGCGTCAGCATTACGCCTGTCTCCTGCGCGCGAAACGGGAGGAGAGAAGGAGAAGCAAGTTGGTAAATGTCCGTTCAATTGTAAGTGCATCATTCTTTATGTGCGTTGTAGCGCAAAATGCATAGACAGTAAAAGAAATGGATACAGCGACCCCGGAGAGAGAAGCCCAACATGGGCACTCACTTCCTGATAGCCAAGCGTTCTGCGCAAGCTCAAACTGAGCTTGATGACGTAGATGTCACGTGAGCAACCTGACTGACAGTTGTAAATCTTCTAGTAGCTGTGCCAAAACAAATCTGAATCCCCCATAGACAGTCACCCAACGTTCCCTTTCGTCCGGGAACTCCTACGTCTCGTCGGAGGAGTTTCCAACGAATTGGGATCAAGCTAGGGAGACCAATCGACTTCGAGTGAACTAAAACGAGCCAATAAACAGTGGCATGCAAGATTTGCATTCCGCGGCCCGCCTACCAGTGCGGGTATAAAAGCGGAAGCAAGCGCATACACAAACGCTTTTAGCTTCGGAGCCGACCGATTGTGTCCTCTCTGAGTGAGTGAGCTTTAAGATTGTATTTTTCTTACGAGCTACGAGTCTGCTGTTTCGGGAGGTGATCTCTCTGTGTTGGTGAGATGGCGTTTCAGCGACCGCGCGGTTTCCTGTCTGCCGGCTGCATCTATATGCTGTTAATTCAAAAGCTGTTTTCACAGCTCGTAAACGGTTGAGTGCGCACAGCGGGCTTGCAGTTTCCCCGCTGTGTTGCCGCGTTGGGTCCCTGTGTGCTTCAGCACGATAGAGAGTACTTTCTCCCTGAAAGAGCAACACGAGTGAAGATCGCGTCCTTTTCAGGATGACGTTTCACTCGTGTCTTTCTGGATGCGATCGTTTCCTGTCCTTATTTGACGGCCACGTTCATTGTTTCACATGCCTAATCAGTGTGTGAGACTACGTTCGTGGGTGGTTCATGTTCTCTCAGGAGTGCATGACCATGTCGGCACTTTGTTCGTCTCCCCTTTCTCGTAAAGGCTTGAGCCGCTCAGCGTGCCGTGTGCCGTCGAGCGCCGGCTGACAGCGCGGGTTGTCACGGCAACCCAGCGCGCGTCATTCGGCGCTAAAGATGCACGGTCAAGATCAAGACTCGCGTGCCTCTGCGAGGTGAGTCCCTTTGCTTATTTCCCGATCTAGTTTCTCTTCTGGTGCACCAGAGGAGGGCTACTTTGGCAAATAACATTGGTGATCTGAGGGTTTCAGTGAGCACGAACCACTCACTCCTCTAGCGCATTGCAAACATGCTGAGACTGTGTTCGTGGGTGGTTTATGCTTTCTTGTGAGAGCATGACCACGTCAGCACGTTGTTCGCCTGCCTGAAGGCTTGAGCGCCCACCGTGCTGTGTGTCATCAAAGCGATGGCCACGTTCACTATCTTGCATGCCTGGTTGACGGCCACGATCACGGTTTCACATGCCTAATCAGTGTGTTGAGACTGCGTTTGTGGGTGGTTCATGTTCTCTCAGGAGTGCATGACCACGTCGGCACGTTGTTCGTCTCCCCTTTCTCGTAAAGGCTTGAGCCGCTTAGCGTGCCGTGTGCCGTCTAGGCTTTCGGATGGGTTTCTGGTCCTTCTCATGAGGGACCAGGCATTTTATTCGGGGCCCCAGGAAGGACAGATGTCGATTGCTACATCGGAGAGAGGGCTGTTATACTCTGAAAATGATGCTGAGTTCCTATTAAAATGGTGTGTTGTCATGCTGAAGATTCAGACTTAACAGCCACACTTTCCTGGGCTGTTCTAAAGTAACCGGATGTGTGTGAAGAATTTTGGAAGTATGGAAGCATTTTGGTGCCAATATGGCAAGCCAAACATGACTAAATCTGCAAAAGTTTTTCCTCTCTCACTACCACTGCACGTGCGTAGTTCTAACTCGGGGTTGAGCTGTGCTTAGTGACTGACCGTGATAAGTCACAGCGCTGGCCCTCGGTTAGACGATGTCCACACTAGTGGTCCAGAAGCACCTCAAAACCAGCCCGCTCAGAGTTTGTTTTCCCCCAGCAAAGGGAAGGGAAACAACCCTGAGAGGAGCAACCCAGAGTATGTGACGTTCTGCTCTTTGGGAGTGCGTGTCATCACCACTCCTTCCCCCGGGGAGGGCCGGGTGGAGAATTTCGTTTCTGTTCCACCGCTGGTTTCCAGAATTAGCGGTACCCAAAGTTTGAGCAGTCCACTTCCTCTGAGTAGTTCACGGGCCCCAGCGCTCAGATGGCAGTGAGGGCTACGGCCTTGTCACTCTCGTCTCTCTCTGGGTGAGGGGAAACCAGGACTCGATGCCCCCGGGCCTCGTTCCTCGTTTCCCCTCACGGTCGAGACTGGCAGTTAATAAGACCAGTTTCCTCCGTCCGAGAGGGTCAGAGTGGCAGTGCGTGCCGCCCCTAAGCTGCACCACTCCCGTTCCCCTCTCCCAGCCCCAGCGCTCAGACGTCAGTGACGCCGCCACGGCCTCGTCACTCTCGTCCCCCGCTGGGCATGGAGGCGCGGAAACCTAGACCCGACGCCCCCAGGCCTCGCTCCTCGTTTCCCCTCCTTCCTTCGCCTCGGGACAGCCAGCAGTCGAACGCCTCCGGGCCTTCCCTGCCGTCTGCCCCTTGGTGGAAGCAGGTAGGTGTTGCCCTGCACACCCAGACCTCTCTCTCGGCCGCAGTAGTGCCTCCGGAGTCTGGTCCCTGCCTTCCACTTCGCTGCCCCTCCGCGGGTGCGCCGGTGGTCCGAGTGGGCTCGTTGGTACAATCTCTCGAAGTCTGGTTAGGGGGTCGTCCGAGGCTTCCGAGGTCGTCCCGCTGGCTCATCCGTACCATTCGGCTCGGCTATGCTATTCAGTTTGCTCGCCGGCCTCCCAAGTACAGGGGTATCCGCTTCACTCGGGTGGGGAGCGTCGATGCCCCTGTCTTGAGGAAAGAGATCGACGTCCTGCTGGCGAAGGACGCGATCGAGCCGGTCCCTCCAGCCGAGGTGAAGTCTGGGTTCTACAGCCCCTACTTCATTGTACCCAAGAAAGGCGGTGGGTTACGACCGATCCTGGACCTGCGAGTTTTGAATCGGGCCCTGCACAAGCTCCCGTTCAAAATGCTCACGCAGAAACGCAGAAGCGCATCTTCGAATGCATCCGTCCCCGGGATTGGTTTGCAGCGATCGACCTGAAGGACGCGTACTTTCATGTTTCGATTCTTCCTCGACACAGACCCTTTCTTCGGTTTGCGCTCGAGGGTCGAGCATTTCAGTACAAAGTCCTACCCTTCGGCCTGGCCCTGTCGCCCCGTGTCTTCACGAAAGTCGTGGAGGCGGCCATTGTTCCCTTGAGAGAACATGGCATTCACATTCTCAACTATCTCGACGTCTGGCTCATAATAGCCCACTCGCGAGATCTGTTGTGCGAACACAGGGACTTGGTGCTTCGACACCTCAGCCGTTTGGGTCTTCAGGTCAACTGGGACAAGAGCAAACTCTGCCCCACGCAGAGGATCTCTTATCTCGGTATGGAGTTGGACTTGGTCGGTCAGACTGCGCGCCTCCAGAGGAGCGGGTCCAGTCAGTGCTCAACTGCCTCAAGTCCTTTTTAGGCAGGTCAGCGGTTCCACTGAAACAGTTTCAGAAGCTCCTGGGACATATAGCAGCCGCAGTAACGCCGCTCGGCTTGCTTCATATGAGACCACTTCAGCGCTGGCTTCACGATCGAGTCCCGAGATGGGCGTGGCAGAGCGGCACGTTCCGGGTCAACATTACCCCGTGCTGTCGCCAAACCTTCAGTCCCTGGTCGGACCCTGCGTTTCTACGGGCCGGAGTTCCCTTAGTCCAGGTGTCCAGGCATGCTGTGGTTTTTACAGATGCCTCTGCCAATGGATGGGGGGCCACGTACAATGGGCATGCAGTTTCAGGTCTGTGGACGGGGCCTCAACTGCATTGGCACATCAACTGCCTAGAGTTACAAGCAGTACGCTTAGCTCTGTGTCGCTTCAGAGTTGCTTCTGCACAGGCATGTACTGGTCCGTAAGGACAGCACTGCGACCGTTGCGTACATCAACCGTCAAGGTGGTCTGCGCTCCCGCCGTATGTCGCGACTCGCCCGCCATCTCCTCCTTTGGAGTCAGAAGCATCTGAGGTCGCTGCGGGCCATTCACATCCCGGGTGTGCTCAACCGTGCGGCCAACGAGCTCTCACGGCAGCCGCCTCTTCCGGGAGAGTGGCGACTCCATCCCCAGGTGGTCCAGCTGATTTGGGGAATCTTCGGAGTCGCTCAGATAGATCTGTTTGCCTCTCCGGACACGACCCATTGCCAGTGGTTTTATTCTCTGACCGAAGGATCTCTCGGCACAGATACACTGGCGCACAGCTGGCCCCAGGGTCTTCGCAAATATGCGTTCCCCCAGTGAGCCTTCTTTCACAGACTTTGTGCAAGGTCAGGGAGGACGAGGAGCAGGTCCTGCTCGTTGCGCCGTATTGGCCCAACTGGACTTGGTTTGCGGAACTCGT
This sequence comes from Meda fulgida, assembly GCA_030578275.1. NCBI lineage: Eukaryota > Metazoa > Chordata > Actinopteri > Cypriniformes > Leuciscidae > Meda > Meda fulgida. The sequence continues at coordinate 33,999,902 of CM060624.1, forward strand.
GCTCCTCGCGACAGCCCCTCCTTGGCCGATTCCTCTGAGGAAGGACCTCCTTTCCCAGAGACGGGGCACCCTGTGGCATCCGCGTTAAGACCTCTGGAGACTCCATGTTTGGTCCCTGGACGGGACGCGGAGGTTCTAGGTGGCCTACCATAGGCTGTGGTAGATACCATCACTTCCGCTAGAGCCCCCTCTACGAGGCGCCTCTGTGCGTTGAAGTGGAACCTGTTCGTTCCCGCCGGGAAGACCCCCGAACTTGCCCGGTCAGAGTTGTGCTTTCCTTCCTGCAAGATGGGTTGGAGCGAAGGCTGTCTCCCTCCACCCTCAAAGTGTATGTTGCCGCAATAGCCGCTCATCACGATGCAGTTGAAGGTAAGTTATTGGGGAAGCACGACCTGGTCATCAGATTCCTTAAGGGTGCCAGGAGGCTAAATCCTCCTTGTAATTTGCACCCCGTATCCTCTTGGGACTTATCTCTGGTGAAAGCAGAGTGCTCCAGAGTCCCCCTTTTGAACCTTTACCTTCGGTGGAGTTGAATATCCTGTCTATGAAGACAGCTCTCCTGTTGGCTTTGGCTTCTTTTAAGAGGGTAGGGGATCTGCAGGCTTTTTCGGTCGACGAATCGTGCCTAGAGTTCGGTCCGGGCCTTTCTCATGTTATTCTGAGACCCCGGCTCGGATATGTGCCCAAGGTTCCTACCACTCCGTTCGTGGACCAGGTAGTGAACCTGCAAGCGCTGCCCTTGGAGGAGGCAGACCCAGCCCTAGCTTTTCTCTGTCCCGTCCGCTCTTTGCGGGTTTATGTGGACAGAACGCAAAGCTTCAGGACCTCAGATCAGCTCTTTGTTTGTTACGGAGGCCAGCAGAAGGGGAAGGCTGTCTCCAAGCAGAGGTTAGCCCACTGGTTAGTGGATGCTATTGTCCGGGCTTATGAGTCCCAGGACATGCCTTGCCCACCTAGGTTGACGGCACACTCTACTAGGACTGTTGGCCCAAAGCGCCTCGCTAACAGACATCTGTAGAGCTGCAGGCTGGGCGACACCTAACATGTTCACTAGGTTTTATAGCCTCCGTGTTGAACCTGTTTCCTCCCGTGTACTCGCTACGGCCAGTAGCGCGAGGAATTAGGTTGTGTCGGCTTGCTACGCCATTCCCGCCCCATGGGCCGGATACGTGCGTCGTTTTGCTCCGTTGGTTCCCCAACAAACGGTTAACCTTGTGAGTTCCTCCATCACCCCTCCGGCACCAGGCGAGGTGGATCGCCCGGCGCCAGGTCTATTACCTCTCGTAGGAGTTGTTATTAGACTGGGTGGTCTTAACCGTGGTCCCTACGGCGACCCATTTCTTCCACGTTCCAGCTACCCTCCGGGTTAGCACCGTATCTTCCCCTCGACAGACCCGTTCTGTCGTCCTTGCTGAGTACGCTCCCACCCCTCGGGCTGGGACTACCTCAAGGACTGCCGTATGTTTCACTACCCTACGGGTTAGTACACACGTGTATTCCAGTGCCTCCCTTCGGGCGGGCAGGGTCTCCACAGCGTTCCCTCCTACGGGGTGGGCATGCTTTCCCAGTGTTATCCAATCCACTGAGCGGGTCTTGCGGAACAGCAGTGTGATTCTTCCTAGCTAGCTCCCCTCATATAAGTAAGAAACTGCTATGCCGGGAGCTAAGCTGGGCGCTGGAAGGGGTCAGCACCATGGCGTTTTGTTAGGGATCCCAATTTGTTGGAAACTCCTCCGACGAGACGTAGGAGTTCCCGAATGAAAGGGAACGTCTCGGTTACGTATGGTAACCCTCGTTCCCTGAGGAGGGAACAGAGACGTCTCTTCCCGTCCCCATGCTTGCTGTACCGTCGCGGAGGACTGGACACCGTTCGGCTCCTCAGCGAAAAACGTTTGTGTATGCGCTTGCTTCCGCTTTTATACCCGCACTGGTAGGCGGGTCGCGGAATGCAAATCTTGCATGCCAATGTTTATTGGCTCGTTTTAGTTCACTCGAAGTCGATTGGTCTCCCTAGCGTGATCCCAATTAGTTGGAAACTCCTCAGACGAGACTTCTCCGTTCCCTCCTCAGGGAACGAGGGTTACCATACGTAACCGAGACGTTAATCATGCATATAAACTAACGTAACCTCTGTTCTCTCTCGAGAGGGAACGAGTACTGCGTATCTTGCCGTGCTTACTGTACGCTCTGGTTCGCTTCGGTGATGAAAACCAGTTTGTATCATCCTATAAAAGCAGGTCGATAGGCTGATACAAACTGGTTTTCATCACCGAAGCCAACCAGAGCGTACAGTAAGCACGGCAAGATACGCAGTACTCGTTCCCTCTCGAGAGAGAACAGAGGTTACGTTAGTATATAATATAAATTGTCATCGATTTGTCATCAAATCGTTTAGTATTGTAAAAACATAATATAATGTTTATTAATATATTACAATACTATTAATAATTAAAATAATTAATTTAATATAACATATTTCGCTATATAATTACAATATGACATGATAAAAGAAGTGGCTAAAATCGACTTTAAAATAGCCTACTTTAGGATTGTAATCGTTTGAGTAGCCTATCTGCAGTTCTAGTAATTTTAGTTAGTTAGTTTAGTTTATTTTGAACATGTTTATGTATATATCCATTTGATTTAAATATTTGGCTAGTACACACACACACACACACACACACACATAATACAATAAAAAATAACAGATAAATAAATGCATGTAGGCTACAGCACAATCTTCCAAAATTATTAAAAATAATTCAAATAGGCACATATGCAAATAATTTGTCCCTTCTTTTTCGTTTCCTTCTACATCAAACAGAATAATAACCCATCCAAAAAATTCTTCTTAGTATGAGCCGAGGAACCACACTATAAAATACTGTCCCCTCGAGTCATTTTCTTATCCATTCAATATTACATGACCATATCCTATTCCAATATATAAAGAATTGTGAGCTAGGTGTTAAAACATGTAGTTTTGGTTAATAAATCATTGTCACAAACACTTGAACAAAACCGTTTTTCTTTATTTCTCGTAATGTTGGCATTTTGTACATATGGCTTCAGAACGGGATCACATTCATCTTCAAGATCTGTAAATAAATAAAGGAACAACGTTAACCGCGATAGACATTGAGATGCTTTTCTTCCATTGCCAGTATAATTTCCTGATTAATTTTTAATTAATTTAATTCATTAATTTTATTAATTTCCCCATCCCCCGTAGGTTTAGTAGTAGATAAGTGATTTAAAGTTCGTGGATAAATGTTACTTCATATAAGCAAATTTATTTGTAGTTAATTTGCTCTATAACAGTCCAAACTGGCCTTAAAAAAAAACACAGAAAAAATTTGAGTTGAAATTAGAGTCAACCACACTTCATTTTAATCACAAACCAAATAAAGATGCTACACACGTCTGACTTTAGCTTTGTGAAACTGTAACATAAGATGTACTGTTGCTAACAGTTTTTTTCTGAATTGCCCCTGTGATCCTGCTATGCCGTTCAGAACATGGCTTCTGATGTTTTTTTAAATTACCTACTAGTTATTGATGCAACAGGGCATGCCTGGCCAGAATAAAAACACAGCTTTGAAAGCCTAATTTGTGCCAAAAGCTAAAATAGTAGCTGAACACCAAGCCTTCCATAAATGCAGTCACACACCTCAGGAGACACTATACAGTACGGTGTTTCTTTGCAAGAGCTGCTTGTTTCATTTGAGTTCCCTGCCAGTACTGATGAAATTATTCGCGACTAGCTAGTAGAGAATAATTTCATCAGTTCTGGCAGCGACCATGAATATGTAAGAGACTTTTACTAGAAACTGATCTTACACTGCGCAGATCTGTTACGAGATTGGCTGCAAGCAAGATTGAATCTGCTGCCGATCAGGCTAAATCCATTTCAAATTCCCACCGCCCCCGTACAAGCGGTGCAAACAGTAAAACGTAGAACAACGGGGAAACGGTCACATTTTCCTCTTAATTCTGCTTTTTCATGGCCGGTAGATAGCGCCACAGCAGAATCAATCATCCATCCATTTTTTAAACCACACTGGTTCAGCATAATATCATACAGGTATAAATTCCCTTTTAATTGATTATTAAATTGTTTAATTATGGTTTATACATGCTACTGTCCATAGCAGCTACGTTTCAATCAATTATTAAACAGCAAGCACAAACTATCCAAAAGCGGCAGCCCTTTCGGCGCACTCAGTGTACGAATTCACTCACTCATTTTCATTCACTCTTTTCTGCGTTACTCTATATTAGAGGAGTAACGCAGGGAGTAGTGAATTAGGGTATGGGGCGATTTCGGACACAGGATTAGTTACACTAGATGTAAGGCCCGCCAGTAGAGAATTGCAGTAGTCCAGTCTTGAAATGACAAAAGCTTGGGCAAGGAGCTTTGCCATATATTCTGACAGAATGGATCTGATTTTCCTGATGTTGTAAAGCGTGAACCTACAGCCATGGCCAAAAGTATTAGAAGTGACAAATTTTGTTGTTGTGGTGTTGATTATCATTGTTTCTAGATTTTGCAGAATGATCAGATGGATTTTAAAGCAGCACTAGGTAACTTTTCAACCTTCATAATATATTTCCAAGTCTCTTGTGATGGTACATCGACTTACAATAGGTTGAATGACACGTCTGCCATAGCCTGACGGGGTCTGTAGCGTTTTTAACCGTACTTTTAAACTTCGGGTTTCGGGTAGTAACCGGCGAACAAAGAGAACTACAAAATTTGACTGCTTTACGGCATACACGTCACTTCCACCACCACCCCCACTTCCTTAAGATCGGACGTGCGAGCCAAATGTTATAGTCATGGCCGAAGCAGCACAGAAAAACAAGAAAGCAAAGGTTTTATCGGACCGATGCGACCTTGGCTGTCATGCTTTTGGACTGTCGCATTTTTTTCGGATGACGAATTTCCACCCTCATGTTGTTCTTGTGCAATACTTCTGTGTGGTTAGATTCTACAAACATGAAGGGTTGTTGTGTTCAGTGCATGACTAAATTACCTCAACAAAAGTCGAACTCAAATGTGTGAATAATCAGCAAAGTAATTACCCTTTTATGTGATTTTTGTCTTCTCACGTTCCTGCTCATCACTAGCAACTAGACAACACTGCTGAGTGTAACCACACAGACGTGTGTCTTGTAGAATGCAAATTCATGTACATTCAGAATGAATAGTCATAGTCTAGACACTAGCTCACTTCTGCTAGGACAAGCACCTAGTTTTGGAAATCATCTGATTTAGCATGCAAACTTCATTCATCTTCAAGTTACAATTATATAATGTTTATGTGTTGCTGTAATATTGAATGAGACAAATACATTCTCTGTTATTTCCCTAAAGCTTTCAAAACAGCAAATAACATCACTCCCCACAAACTATCCTGTGAACCTCCACAGCCTCTGGTCTCCAGTATTACCGAGGAGTCGGACTATGATAGGTATTGCATGTTTACTTGGCCATCAATTTTTGCGCAGCCTTTTAATTTTGATCTCATGTCCTATTTTCTGTTTTATTTCAGGGGTGAATTTCCCATTGAAGGGGTACACATCCTTGAAGAATGTCTTAGGGAAGAAGAGGTCACTATATTAGAGGCCAGGTGGGTTTTTATATCAGAAGGCTATATTCCTTGGAGTTGGTGGTGTGAGCCTCTGGTTTGAAGTCTAGTATCTCTTGCGCACTTTCTTTCAAAACTTGCATACTCTCGCACAACAGTTACATACTAGACGTGTTTTACTTGGTTCAAATTAAGCACATGAAAAGGTATCAAGGCATGCCCTCACCCTTGTCTTCTTACACGTCATGTCTCCATTGCAAACTGAAACAGTTTGAGGAGTGTTGAGCACTGTAGGCCAGTGCTGCCTGTCACCAACAACAGTGAAACAGTTAATGCTCGGTGCCGCCATAGTTTTTCTGAGGCAGTGACTGAATGTTGTTTGCTTGAACTAATGTGGGCAGAATGCCTATTTACTTTTCCCCAGTATATATACTTATCTATACTATGATTATCTACCTCTATTTTACTGCAGCATGCAATCTCTAGATCTTGTAGAGGAAGAAGAGCAGCATGACTCTCCAGATGAGGATGCATTAAAGAAACAGCATGTAAGTCTGTCTAATGACTCTTTTTTCATTTTGTTATTGATTTGTCTTTTGCATTTATGCTTAAGTGTGTTTATGTACAGTATTGAAATGTATGAGAGCTGGAAAGACCCAAGATTCTGTGAGGATGGGGACAGCTCTGATGAGGAAAATATTCCTTTTCTTCAACTACGGTATGTGATATTCACTAGCTTCATTTCATGCACAATTACTATATTGTAGTGTTGTACTTGTAGTAGTTGTTAGTTTCCACTATCCAAAAATGTAAGACCTTTCCATATCTTGCCTTTTTATGCAGAGTTGGTGGTGCAGCTTCAAAGGTCGGTATTATTGAGCAGCTTCCAGAAATATCAATGGACGAGAACGTGCATGATGTATATGTTCCCCACTCCACCGACGACCAGATGACCGATGTGCCAGACCATTTGAAAGTTGAAAAGGAAGATGACTTGGTTGGAAAGAAGGCCTGCATTGCCTACCTTGACAACCTGAAGATGCTTGCTTCATTTATGCAATTTCCAATGAAAGCATGCACATTTTCGAATCAAATTACTAGGGAAAAATGCACAGGAAGACCACCATTTCAGGTTGAAATGAAGCCTCGAGGAAGCCTTCTCATGAAATGGGTAAGCAAACAGTATTTGCTTTCGTTGTGCGTATGTGTGTACTACACTCAATAGCTGTGTGTTAGAGGAGAAGCAGTGACTGACTCTGGAAAGAAATCTAACTCTGATTTGAGTAGCATAGCTATTTCAGTAATCAAAATGTTCATCGCTTCATGGAGTTACAAATAAAAGTTTTTTGTTGAATAATCAAGAACTATCAGTTATTTGTAGGTTAGTTTGGTCTAGTGTAATAGTGTTTGAGTTAGTAAGTGCTTTGCTTTTCTTATGTGTTTTTTTATTTTTTATTTTATTTTACTGATTATAGCTATGCCCCTTTGGACACGTGCTTTGGAAATGGAATTCACAGCCTCTTTTGAAATATTGCATGAAAGGGGGGGACTTCATGCTATCCACAAATATCCTGTTATCCGGGAGCAACTACAGGAAAGTGGCATTACTATTCAAATTCATGGAACTAGGGATGGTTGAAGAGTCTAAATTTTTCAAAATCCAGGTTACATACTGCATTGAACCAGTTGATGAGTTCTGGCAGAAAATCCGAGCCGACGTTCTGACCCGTTTGCGTGTAAAGGACAAGGTGGTTGTTCTTGGTAAGACATTGCTTTGATACCTTTTTCACCTATGATTATATTGTCATGTCTGTGGTTTGCTAATTCTTATCAAGATCATGTTGTGATATCTTTTGTAATGGTTTATTTTTTTCATTAGGTGATGGCAGAATGGATTCTCCAGGTGTGTCTCTGTGTCTGCGTGTCTCTGTGTCTGTGTGTCTCTGTGGGTGTGTGTCTCTGTGGGTGTGTGTCTCTGTGTCTGTCCGTCTTTCTGGGGAAGACAGAGAGAGAAATAATATGATTTGCACAGTTTACATATTTACCTCTATGCTCTACATTCTGTAGGCCACTGTGCACAGTATTGCACCTACACAACCATAGAGCAGGAATCTAGAGACATCGTGCACATTGTCTCTCTGGATAAGCGGGAAACAAACAGGAACTCGACAATTATGGAGAAGGAGTGTTTTGTCCGAACAATGGACACACTATTGCCGGAGATCCATATATCGGAAGTGGTGACCGATACACACCCTCAAATTTCTGCTTTGCTGAGTAAGGAAATTGTCCATAATGTTGGAATAGTGGATTTTCATATATATATTTATATAAATATAAATATAAATGAATATGTATATATATATATATATATATATTTTTTTTTTTTTTTTTTTTTTTTTTTTACTTCTAAAGACTTCTTTTTCCACAGAACTAGATGGCAAATACCAGCAATGGGGTCTCCATCATTCCCTAGATATTTGGCATGCCGCGAAGAATTTAGGGAAGAAGCTGCGACGGGTAAGCAATATTTTTATGAGTGATTGGTGATTTGTTAGTAACTGGATTTCAACCTTTTACATATCCTGCTGAAAAGCACCAGCATATTTATGGTGGCTGTCTCACGCTGGCACATCCTGTTTTCAGGCTGGTGTGATGAAGGACCAGTCTGAAATATTGCCATGGATCAGTGACATTGTAAACCATTTCTGGTATTGTGCTAAGCAAGCATCTTCTGTAGAGGAATTTAAGGTATATTTTTGGGAAGTGAATCGATACTGTAAAAAAAAAAGGTTTGCTGGGTGTACAGAAGGCAAGAGAGATTGTTTCTATTTCTGCAGCTAAAGTGGCATGCTGTTACACACCATGTTCGCAACCAGCACACCTGGGCTACTGGATCGTGTGAGCATGAACCACTTGGCGATGGTACCCAGAAAAAAACGTGGATGGAACAAGGTATTTCTAATTTATTTTCGTGTGTTGCTCTGTACCATTGTCCTTCTCATAATATGATGTTGTGTGATTACAGGCTCAGCAGCTCACCAAGCATTAGTAGCCATCATCCTAGACAAGCGTTGGTTGAAGAATGTCAAGAAGTTCATCAACTTCAGGTATGTTCATTACCTTTAGTTTACACTAATAACAGTGACTTACAAGAAAGTTATCCTAAATGGTGTTACTATAGCCTACTTAAATAATTAAAATAAAACAAAACCTGTTGTTTTCAGATCAGTATGCTTAGTAGCATGTTAGTTAGTAACAAAGCAAAATAACACTGAAGTGTATGTTTTTTCGCCCACAATACAGGACTACATCTGATCTGGAAAACTTTAAAAATCCCATACTCATGTATGCAGGGAAGCGGTTTTCCTACAAGCCAGCAGTGTATCGCGCACGGACTACACTTGCAGCAATAGACTACAACTGTCACAATCATCGGCTCCCTTAAAGAAACAGAGATGGACACAAAATGTAAGTTTTTATAATCTGCTGAGCATATTCATTCCCTTTAGGAATATTATAGTGTAATTCTAAAAGTTATAAATCAAGACAGATCTACAATTTGTAGTTTTTTTTTTTTTAGTTACGATACTACAATAATGACGATAGTGACAATACTACAATAAGCGGTCCAAATGCTGGAGTGTCTACACTTTGAAGGAGAAAAAGGATTACTCCTGCATTCCAGACCTGCAGAGGGCCATCGTTGCAAAGAGGCTGCAAAGTGGAGGTGGTCTTCCTAGGAAACTGACTCTCAGGCCAGATGATCCCAAGCCACCCCCTACAGCAGAGCTAGTTAGGGCACATGTGACTCGTGGTGAAGGTTTTCCCCAAAGTTAATTGTTTGTGTGTTTGAGTGCGTGCGTGCACCATACATATGTGTGTAAATATTACTTTTGTGAAGGTGTGAAATTAAAAGTTTGTCATGTTTTTCAAAACCATTTCTATTTATTTTCAAACAACTGAATATGATAAATAGAACAAACAATTTACATCAATTTTATTTTCAAACAACTAAATAGGATAAATGGAACAAACTATTTACATCAAAATTAACTATAAAAGATTACATGAGCCGGCGAACCCTAAAACCCATGTACTGTCCTCTTGGGTCTGGAAAAGTGTCTCTGATTCGCCACACACAGCAGCTCGGGATCACGACTCTGTTGCCCACCCCTAGGCGACCGTGCTGCCAGATTACAAACTGGTGATAGGCTGCGTGTCTATTTTGCCTTTGCTCTACACCTGGCTCCTGGTCATCATCAATGGCAAATATGTCATTCCAGGCTGACCTAGCCAACCGTAACACGCCTTCATCCAGTATATACAGGTGCATATGGGCCATGTTACAGACACAGGTCTCTGGTGTTTGAGTCTTTCAAGGTCAGTGTTCATTTCCCTGCAGTTAGAACAGGTGCACCACTGGAGAACACCTCCATCAGGGACTCTCGGCTGTACCGAATCGTCCAGCAAGGCCAACACATCGAACATCAAGCCAGGGAGTCTTGTCATGACCCTCTGGAGGAGTGCATCCCTTTGCTGAGGGTCCAACGCCTGGATTTTGGCCTGCATGTCCGCAGCCCGCTGATCCTTCAAACGCTGAATCCTCTGCTGATTCTCAGGGTCCATGTTTTCTTGTACCCTCCCTCTCCCTCTCCCCCTCCCTCTCCCATATGTACTATTTGGGGGCTCAAAATCAGATGAGGCAGAGTTAGAGTCCTCAACAACAGATTCCTGCAAAAACAAGAGAAGTGTTATGGTTCAAGTGTAAACTTTCTACACCATAATGTTGCTGTAGTGTATTATGATGAACCTTCTTTTTTTTAGGTGAAAAAAAATGAAAGCCTATGCCTAAACGGCGTGTACAAGTTTGGTAGGGGCTACATTCTTGCAAGTAAATATATAAAATGTACAAAATCATATTTTAGGATACCTAACATGTCTGTGATATTTGTTTATTTGTCTTGCCTCAAGCTATAATGCAAATCAAGCAAAAATGCAAGATTCATTTATGGTAGCTTGATATTATAATATTGACGATATATAGTTATTATCGACCACTCAAACATTGCATTGAAGTATCATATAGATTCAGTAAAACGGTAACCAATAGACTAGGCTACTATAATGATGCTGGCTTGTAAACGTGATCATCGCGATCATTTGTCGTTAGAAAAAAAATAAAACCATTGAAATTATATTCATATGACATGCTGAAATATATGTACAGTGAAGTGAAGAAGACTTCAGCATGACCCAGTGTGTCCAGAAAGCACCAGGACAGTCTCCTCCTGAGGAGTCAGCTATGGAATCATATCACCACCAGTGCAGAGATGCTCAGTATTGGCAGCAAGTGAGTGTGATGCATCTGCACACACAGTGAGGCCAAGACTTTTGGACAACAGCCTGGTGTCAAGAAGGGCAGCAAAGAAGCCACTTCTCAGCTGGAAGTTCAAGGGTTAGACAGCAGACTATGTTATTTTCTCTGATGAAGCCCCCTTCCAACTGTATGGGACATTTGGAAAATTGTCCAGAGAAGAAAAGGGAAACGTTACCATGAATCCTGTGTCGTGCCAACAGTGAAGCATCCTGAGACCATCTATGTGTGGTGTTGCTTTTTTATTCAAGGGTATGGGCTCTATCACAATTCTGCCCCAAAACACTGCCAGGAATAAAGAATGTTATCAAAACTTCCTGCAACAGCAATTTCTCACCACGGCAAGACAATAATTATTATTGGGGCAGCCATGGTCTAACGGTTAGAGAGTCAGACTGGTCACCCAAAGGTTGTGGGCTTGATTCTAAATACCGACAGCAAAATGTAGGAGGGGGAGTGAATGAACAGCACTCTCTTCCACCCTCAAATGCTGCATCAAATGGCTGACATTGTGCGTGTTCACTACTCCTAATGTGTGTGGACTAACCTGCATGGGTTAAAGGCAGAGGACAAATTCCAAGTATGGGCTACCATACTTGACCTTCATGTCAAGTCACTTCACATCATAATGAAGTGGCTCACCATTCATTACATTGAAATTTTGGATCTGCAACTCCCCAGATCTTAATCTCATAGTGAACCCGAGGTTAGTCAGTCCTAGAGCTCCTCCTGTCCGATTTTAGGGAAAAATCAGGTTCATCAGACAGGTCCAACAGATTTCTTAGGCGCCGAAATAACACCACAGACACAGTTTAATCACCATGGGAAGATCCCAGAGTAAAACTAGGAGTTGTGAAAAATATGATACACCGGTGTTTTGCCAGATGAGAAGTTTATCTATGAATCATATTTTTAGTCTATTACTTAATTTTATAACTGTATCATATATCTCTTTAAAATTCTATTATAACTGTTTTAATTTTCCTTGCTTTAATTTTGTGATTATTTTAATTCCTTTCTGTAAAGCACTTTGCATGGCCATAATGTATATATATATATATATATATAGATATATATATATATATATATATATATACTATGCTATATTAATAAACTTGCCTTGCCATAGAGAACCTGTGGCCAATCCTCAAATGGCGAGTGGACAAGCAGAAGCCCACAAATTGTGATCAACTCTGAGCACTGATAAGGCAAGAATGGATCGCCATTAGACAGGATTTGGCCCAGAAGCTGATATTCAACATGCCAGACTGAATTGCAGAGGTTGTGAAGAAGGGTCAACACTGTAAATATTTATTCTTTTCATATATTGAATGTTTTTGCTAATAAAGCCTTTAATGCTCATCATTGTTTTACTGTATACCATAGAAACATATGATACACATATAATACACAAATACTGAAGCAGCAAATTTTGTGAAACAAAATTGTCACTGCCAATTTATTTGCCACAGCTGTACTGCACACAACTCATCTGGTACTGGTGGAATACACAGACACTGAAGAGGATATTTAAATAGAAGTAAAAGAGTTGTGATCTTGCAGAGAGTAAGAGCAAAGACGAGGACACATGAAGGACATGAACATCCAGATAAACAATACACCGGAAGTCTCAAATTGTTCATGAAGAGTCTTTCTTTTGTGTTACTCGTACAGTTTTACAGGGTAATACAATTGAGAGACCAGACGCTGACCAGGTAGGGGTTGGCATGAATGATGATAGGTATGTTGGTGGATTGCAGTGCCTTTCTGCTACATTGTACGTTCTAGATGGAGAGGCGGCAGCATCCCTTCCCCAAGATTCGAGCAAAAATTGGGTTTATCTCTTTGCTCTACGGAAGCAGTCACCTCGAAGCAGTCACCATCATGTAATTAGCAGTGAGGCAGGACCAGTGGTGAGGCACCTGCAAGCTCTAACAAACTTCCAGATGTCACCAGATGAGCCCCAACAGTAGCCATATTCAAGTCCAGATTGAAGACATAACCAATTCATTCTCTCACTAAAAATAAAGCAAAACATGCAGTGAAATGTTCTTATTTCATTCAGTTTTTGTAATTTTATGTACACTGAACAAAATTATAAACGCAACACTTTTGTTTTTGCCACCATTTTTCATGAGCTGAACTCAAAGATCTGAGACTTTTTGTACACAAAATGCCTTTCTCTCAAATATTGTTCACAAATCTGTCTAAATCTTTGTTAGTGAGCACTTCTCCTTTGCCGAGATAATCCATCCACCTCACAGGTGTGGCATATCAAGATGCTGATTAGACAGCATGGTTATCGCACAGGTGTGCCTTAGGCTGGCCACAATAAAAGGCCACTCATAACTATGCAGTTTTACTGTATTGGGGGGGGGGGGGTCCGGGAGGGTCCGAAAACCAGCCAGTATCTGGTGTGACCACCATTTCCCCCACGAAGTGCAACACATCTCCTACGCATAGAGTTGATCAGGTTGTTGATTGTGGCCTGTGGAATGTTGGTCCACCCCTCTTCAATGGCCATACAAAGTTGCAGGTTAATGGCAGGACCTGGAACGCGCTGTCATATACGCCGATCCAGAGCATCCCAAACATGCTCAATGGGTGACATGCCCGGTGAGTATGCTGGCCATGTAAGAACTGGGATGTTTTCAGCTTCCAGGAATTGTGTACAGATCCTTGCAACATGGGGCCGTGCATTATCATGCTGCAGCATGAGGTGATGGTCGTGGATGAATGGGACAAGAATGGGCCTCAGGATCTCGTCACGGTATATCTGTGCATTCAAAATGCCATCAATAAAATGCACCTGAGTTCGTTGTCCATAACATACGCCTGCCCATACCATAACCCCACCACCACCATGGACCAGGTGTGGTTGGTGTGGTTACATGTGGTTTGAGGTTGTGAAGCCGGTTGGATGTACTGCCAAATTCTCTGAAACACTTTTTGGAGAAAGTTTATGGTAGAGAAATGCACATTCAATTCACGGGCAACAGCTCTGGTGGACATTCCTGCAGTCAGCATGACAATTGCACGCTCCCTCAAAACTTGCGACATCTGTGGCATTGTGCTGTGTGATAAAACTGCACATTTTAGAGTGGCCTTTTATTGTGGCCAGCCTAAGGCACACCTGTGCAATAATTATGCTGTCTAATCAGCATCTTGCCACATCTGTGAGGTGGATGTATTATCTCGGCAAAGGAGAAGTGCTCACTAACACAGATTTATACAGATTTGTGAACAATATTTGAGAGAAATTCACCTTTTGTGCACATAGAAAAAGTCTTAGATCTTTGAGTTCAGCTCATGAAAACTGGGGGCAAAAGCAAGTGTTGCGTTTATAATTTTGGTCAGTAAATATTCAGTTACATTGTGGCATTTCACAGCAAGACAGCATTTTTAACACGTGAACCGCTTCTCTCCTGTGCAAGTACTTGTGTGAGCCTTAAGATTTCCTTTTTGTGAAAAATTTTTGCCACACAGTTTACAGATGAAACGTTTCTCTCCAGTGTGGAGTCTCATGTGAGTGGTGAGGCTACTTTTATGACTGAAACTCTTTCCACAGTGATGACAGATAAAACTGTTCTCTCCTGAGTGAATCCTCATGTGGCAATTAAGGGTTACTTTACGTGTGAAACTTTTTCCACACTGATCACATGTGAACATTTTTTTTCCAATGAACGGTTTCACTCCAGTGTGAATGACAATGTGATACCTAAGATTTACAACAGTAGTGAAGCTCTTTCCACATTGATCACATATGAAAAGCTTTTCTCCAGTGTGAATTCTCATGTGGGAATTAAGGGTGTTTTTATGTGCAAAACTCTGTCCACAATGAGAGCAAGTATAAGGCTTTTCTCCAGTGTGAATTCTCATGTGGGCTTTAAGGTTTTGTTTTTGAGTGAAACTCTTTCCACACTGTTGACAGGTGAAACGGCTCTCTCCAGTGTGAATTCTGATGTGGACATTGAGGTTTTGTTTTTGAGTGAAAGACTTTCCACACAGTTGGCAGGTAAAACTGATCTCTCCAGTGTGAATTCTCATGTGGACTTTAAGGCTTTGTATTTGAGTGAAACTCTTTCCACACTGTTGGCATGTGAAAGGCTTCTCTCCAGTGTGAACTCTCATGTGGACTTCTAGGTTTCGTTTTTGACTAAAATTTTTCCCACATTGACGGCAAGTGAAATAGCTGTTAGGTTTGGTCAATTGAGCTCTTTTTCGTGAGCGAGTTTTTTCCATCGTTGTGGATTTCTTTCCAGTCATGAAATCATGATGTTTCTTATACTGATTTTTCTCTTCCATTCCATTCGGTTCTTGACTCTCTTCTTTCAGCGACATCAAGTCTAAAGCGAAAACAGACAAATACAAGTTAACACGAGTTTAATGGCACAAAACAGCAGACATAAAAACCAACTCAAGGCATCAAAGCCTACTGAAATAAGTCTACTGAAAGAGGAGTTGTCTGCAATGTTTCAGGAATTTAAAGCACTTTTTCCAGCACCAATTTTTAGTTTTCAATGACACCATAAAATACATGTTCCTATACTATACAAAAAATGCAGACTAAGGACAGAAAATAATATAAGAAACTCAGACGTAAATTGTGACATGAGGGCAACGTGGTTGTCAGCTGTCATAATCATGTCATTGGCAAATAAGATAACTACACATCTAGTGCACATTTTGTATGCCTCCTTAATCAAACACTCCAGATTCAACTCATTAGTAGAGACCTCTGAAGTGGGTGTACAAAATCAACGAGGACTGGAAAGTTAAATCAGCTGTCCTTCTAACACAAAGTTTGCCAGGCCAAAACACAGCTGACAAGCTCACACCAAAATTAATTGATGCGGTGGAGACTTACTGGGAAAGTGTCTGCATGTGTTTACGATAATTCATGAACATTTTGGCAGCAAACTCTCCCGTATGGGTGAAATGGGACTCAGTAGCCTGTTTTGCGCATACACTGCAGCTGGCGGTTAATGACAGTTTTAATGCATTTGTGGATCGGATTATCGTTACAGCTGGGCAGCTTGTCAGATACTTTAACCACAACATCCCTACATACAAGGCACTGGAGGCGAAACAAGAACAAATGGAACTTCAATCGTGCAAAACAAGATGAAACTCAGTGTGCGACGTGTTTGGAAGACTTCTTCAACAACGGTGGGCTGTTCTGTCTAACCGAATGGTAACAACGCTGCAAGAAACCAGAACCTTCGAGATGCGAGATAAATACTGGCAGAAAATGGCTGAGATTGCGCCAATGTTAGAAACCTTAAAATGTCAATAGAAAAGGACGTGTCAATTTCCAACATTTACCCCATCACATTTAACCTCCTAATCATATACCTGATCTGAGCCGAGGAAGACAGACAAAGAGTGATAGAATTCAAGGCGAAGGTTCAGAAGTCCTTAAGTGACCGCATGCGAGTAGTTGTTTTTATTAGAAGCCTTTTATTTTTATTATTATTCCTTTGAATTGGTATAATCCCTAGCGTGTGTTATTATTTTTACCTATTACTTTCATTAAAAATATCCTGTTCTGTCACTAGTTATGGATGAGTTGGTGGTCAAATCAGCCCTGATCGTCTGTTCTGGACCCTCGTCATAAACATCTACCCTCTTCCACAAATGGAGAAAGAAGCAGAAAAAGCAAAAAATGATGAGAGAGCTGTACTTCAAATAGTCAAGTTTGTTTGTTTGTTTATAGTTTACCACCATGGCAGCTACCTCTGCTATATTCATGGCAAGAAAGATATTTAAAAAGAATGTTTAAAATAGTTTTTTACATTTATCTTAGATGAAAATTCTAAAACTTGATCTGGTCTTACTTCATTAAAAATCTTTTCATAAGAGTCAACTGAAAATTTAAGAATTCTAGCAGAGTTCAAACTATCACTGTCCCATCAAAATACGCTTCAGTGATAATGGAATCTGGCATGAGGGGCATAAAGTACAATTTTCACCCGTTAACAGTTAGTCTGGAGTGCAATTTCAAAATGGACAACGCTTTACACCAAACACAGGATTGATTTTGTAAAGTTTGTTTGTTATACACTGATCCCATTCAGCTTGCCATTTCTTGTGGATGTAGGTGTTTATAATAGGTTTGAGGTCAGAAGGTGGAATTGGGCATTTTTTGAACTCTGAAGATGAAGCTTCCTTAACCGTAGCATCAGCTTGTTCATTCAATACCCTGGTACCGAACAAAAAAGAACACTTTAAAATTCTGTCTCTAAGGACCACAAACTCGTTCAAATTTCCAAAAATATTGTGAAGATACCAGAGTCTAAAGACAGGATTTTGAGATTTTTAAAGTTTTAATATGCTGCAATGCCAAAATGACAGCATTGGCTTCTGCAGTGAAAACTGAACTATAACGAGTGATCCAAACTCGACCACAAAAGCCATCTGAAACATGATCTCCAAACTTCAACCCTTCTGTATATATTGGGATGTAAGATGGAAAACATACTCGGAAACCACAAACGTGTGTCTGGCTCAGTACACTTAAATAAACTTTTATATGTTCCAGGTGGGGTTTAATCCAAAGGGACGAATACTCCTTGTTTTTTTTGTCATGCAGTAAAGAGATCTGTGGTGAAAAAACTTCTTTAGAAGTTAGATTATTTTTGTTGGTTGATAACTTTGTTGTGTATTACAGGGCTAATTTAAGACGTCTATTCTCCAAGGAGAGTTCATTTGCCTCAACATACAAACTTTGAATTGGTGATGGTCAGAAGGCTCCAATAGATAGACACCCTGATGATGAACCGTGTCCAACATCTGAATGTAGGATTTTCTGGCTGAACCATAAAATAAACTCCCATAGTCCAGACGTGACCGAATTAATGCTTTAGAATTGAGCATAAATGAGTTCTCCCTTTTAGTTTTAGCTGATACCTTTAAGAAATTCATTACTTTAACCCAATTAGGCCTAAAACGCCTGCTAAAAAAGGCCTTTTTATGCCTAAGTACTTTTCTCTAAACCCCTCCCAAAACCTAAGGGTTTCCAGAAATATCTGTCAAAATTTGTCAAAGCCTACTAAAATCTGTTTAAAAATGTTGACCAAAACAGTAAAGACAGTAAAATAAAATTACTGTAATTACTGTAAAATTACACAAAATTACTGTATGTGTAGGCTTATTTCGACCAATCACAAAGCATTTTACTAGTCACATGAGTTTTAAAAAAAAATCCCTAAGCATCTCTGTCACTCACCCCAAGAATATTTCAGCCAATCACAGTGCATATAATTGGCCATGTGCCTTGAAAAAGACGACACCGCTCAATATGACGCAGACGCGTTTGCCGAGCTTAACGGTGACTATGCACAGATGTGCGATCTGAAGGTAAACACACACAGACGCGTGATCCGGTTTTAATGGGTTAAAACCATTGCCTTTCAAATTCTTGAGGTGAAGAGTTAAATTCAATTTATTATCAAAGGTTATACCCAGAAATTGTCTCTTTGACAACTTTGATAGGATCTCCATTCAAAAACAACTCTGGTATAGATGGAGAGAGCGTAGTTGGCAAAAATGTATACAAAGAGTTTTGGTTTTTGAGAAATGGGAGCTCTAGCACAAGTTCTACCAGGAAGACTCAAATGTCACGTCATTCACTACCTACAGATCTAGCCAATCATCATCTGGAGTACATAAGTTCGATTCACACCCATTACTACGTTCGCAGATACTGAGGCCGGCATTCACTCACATGCGTCTAGATTGCAACCATAATGACACAGAATCCAATCGTTGAATTTGATCTTACCGACTGTGAAGATGAATTAGTTTTTTTCTCATTCTGCGGCGCAGCTCCCGTTTCCAGTATCATGACTGTCCATGGGTTCAGTGGTCTTCAGAATTTTTTTTAAACATACTAGAGACTCAAGGCATTCCCATCAACAGTAATCTGACGAGAAAAGATCTCCTCTTACTGGCTTCTAACACCCTGGGCTTCTCCTCAGTTACACCTCCCGACAACTCCAACACCACCAGCTCAGCTAAAGCTAGATGGTAGGAAACGTACAGCCAAGTCGTCTTCTCCCAGAGCTGCTAAATGACCTAAGCCTTCGGTGACAATTCCATCGTCTCCTCCTCGTCACGTACCAGTGGATATTAATGGCCAACTCATTCAAGGCCTTTCAGAGACAGTTGTTTACACCAGGCTACTTCATGCCTTTTCTGTGATCTGATAGCTATGCGATCATGAAAAGACCAGGTGTAAATGCCCTCCGAAACGCATTAGAGACGGATTTAAATCTGATCGCTCAAACCACTTCAGGAGGGGGTCTGGGCCGCATTCCATAAGAAACTGGACAAGTGTAAATGCATCTGGTTTTTGAAACCACATGTAAATTTTCCTCCTCCCATCAATGCTAAAAAATAGTCACGTGAGAGCGTGTTATAGGCTATATGTCATGTTATAGACAGATGACGGCGCTACTGCAGCACACATTACCGCAGATGAGCATCTCTTCATCAAGCCAAATTGCAAAAGAAAAAGTAAAAAAAGTACGAAAAAGAAATGATCTTCCCAGTGCTGTTGCCGCTCTCTCCTATTGCGGTCTATGATTTATCTGATGATCAACAAAATGCAGCTCATATCTGTTGCTTTCGGTGACGTGCAGTCCATTAAATCTACATATAGGGCGGCTGTCTGCCCATAAGCGCGTCAGCAGAGCCAAGGTCGCTGTCCACGGTGCTGAACTGCAGTAAGCGCCACTTTCAATGCTAAAGGCCGCCTTATTACTGTTTTCAATGGCATTCCTCTCTGCAATAACTTCAATGAATCTTTCAGCATGTTTTCTAAATGCAAATTTTCACATGTTTGTAGCTTCTGCAAGGACCCACACCCGAAATTTGTCTGCCCACGACGTCTGAGGCCTTCGAAAGGAGAGAAAGCCCCTTGTGGGTTTACAAATTTAAGAATCTGTTTAAGATCTACTGATCTTATGTCCTTACATAACATAACATAACATATAACATAACATGAAAAACTAAGGTAATCTAGATTGAATTTAGCATTTAAGGTTATGATGATGATGATATCATGAGATTCCTGCCAGTCCTGTTTTCTCTATTGTAAGTTAAGTCAGATTATTGAGACTCTCACTCTTTGTCTTTAATGGCTTTTCAAGCCCCAGCCCCAGTCGTTGAATAGTTAGGCTGATTGGATTAGCATTTATGCATTTGAATTGTTATGCTGATTGGATTAGGATGGGTAACTCTAGAGTCTAGGGCGGGTTCCTAAACCTGTATACTTCATTTGCATGCTTTGTTTAAGGTTTTCACCCAGGTGCTTTGTCTCCATTTCTAAGCACTGCCCACTAAATGTATATAAACTACAATGTAAAGTTCTCTTAGTCAGACTTGATGACTGCAGCTACCTACAGCTCGTGTTCTCAATTAAGAATCCTGCTGAAGATACAACCAAGTCTCCTGTTCTTTGCTTCTGAGTTTCCAACACCCTCATCAGAAAAAAATTCTGAAAGGTCATCTCTCCACTCCTATAAATGTCCAAATTCTCTGTGATTTTCTCTTCTCACCCCGATTCCCTAATCGTCGATTATTTAATAACTGGACTGCCCTAAGGGTTTCGGGTCGGTACTCTCTCCACGACCTACTTCATACATAGTCAAAAACTTGCAATCAGATTTAGCTGAACCCGATGTGGTTTCTGTTTTGCTAAAGAAAGGAGTCAATAAAGGTTACATAATCAGCCCTTTCAATTCTCCTTCTCCCTTCCGCATTAATTTGCTTGGTGTAGCTACTCGCAAAGATTCAGGGAAAAAGTGTTTAATTTTTTACATGTCCTCGCCACATTCTAACATGGTATTGAACATCAACGAATGCATCCCATCAGAACCTTTCTCTCTACAAAGCTTCAGTCGATAATGCCATCCAATTAATTAAGTTGGCAGGTCAAGATACCATGTTTTTTCTCCGCTCCATCTATTCATCTATTACTTAAAGGCTTAACTAAAGCCACGCATAAAGTTTCCAGTCAACGCTCCCCCATAACTATGCCTATATTAGAAAAGCTGGTCGACTTTATTCTCCGATTATATTAGCGTTCTCCTGGAAGCAGTGTTTCTAGCAGCTTTCTTCAGCTTCATGCTTCCAGGGGAATTCACTTCGGACTTAACTTGAGACTTAACATTTTCTGCCTTGAGTTTTTCACCTCAAAGTTTTGAAATCTTACTGAAGCATTCTAAGACCGGTTCCTTAGGCTCAGGCATAACTATCAGAATATCTAGAATTAATAACTACTGCTCCTTTATTTCACGTCCCTGCACCCCTAATCACTCTACCCTATTCATACTCCCCAACGGTTCTTCCAGAATGGTTTAGAACTCATCCAGCGATGAGTCCTTCAGAACTGCGGGCTATCATCTCATCTGTACACCGGACATTCATTCAGAATCGGTGCTGCTACAGCGGAAGCTGAACGCGGGATTCCATCCTCATCAATCAAGCTCCTGGGCAGATGGTCTTCTTCAGCATTCAAATCCTATATAAGATGTGATGCTCCAACCATCAGGAAATGCTCAGCAAGCTCTCTCACGTCATTTCAAAGGTACATTCTTAATTCAAACTACTGGTGGTGGCGTTTTTCATATGCTCAAAAATGTAATACTTTTAATCTACCCCACTAAGCAACTGTAAGCAACCCCTTTAACTTCACGGGTGAAGGGTCCTCAAGCACCTCAGTCTAACATGACTCACTTTACTGAACCTCAGACCTAAACCACATTATACATTCCTCACATCCTCTTTCGCTAACACTGAAGATAACTTTGTTCCTTAACAAGCATCTGGTAAGTTTACAGCATATCATAAACTCCTTATACTTAAATCTCCTGCAGTAAGTATACCATCTATACAAACTCCTGGTTGTGGAGGCAGTTTCCCATAGTGAAAGTTATCTGGACCAACAGCAGTATGTGATCTGTTTAGGCCCTCAGCAGTTCTTCCATGATGAAAAGTTGGTTATATGACTCCAAATTATCAGATAAAAAGTTAACATTTCTTTTCTTCTGCAGCCTGAACTTGTTTTAAAAGCAGGGAGGCTTTTAAAGTTTCTTCAAGAATATTAACAATGTCTTGTTTTGTGGTTATAATTTCATCTTGACGTTTGATGAGTTGAATTTGAGGTCCACAATTCTTCCCTATCATTCCCTGAATCAGATTCCAGACCATTCTTTGTAGAAGTCTTTTAAGATTTGCTGGATACAAATTGTCTCCAACTGAGCCTCATATATTATTCACCGTGCTTG
This sequence comes from Meda fulgida, assembly GCA_030578275.1. Taxonomy (NCBI): domain Eukaryota; kingdom Metazoa; phylum Chordata; class Actinopteri; order Cypriniformes; family Leuciscidae; genus Meda; species Meda fulgida. The sequence continues at coordinate 34,022,161 of CM060624.1, forward strand.
TGCTCTGCTTATTTCTAATTTGATGAGGTTTACGGTTGGTGGACTTCAGAAAAGTTTTGCTTTTGGCTTTTTTATAGCTTTTTTGCAGTTTTCATTAAACCATGGCAATCGTTTAATAGTAACAGTGTGTAAACACACAACATCAAATAATCACCTGAAAGAACTGAAGAGCTTAAATAGACAAGATAATGAACAAAATACAAACAGGTGGGATCTAATTAACGAGTAACCAATCTGACAAACTAGTGGCAGAAAACAGAACAAAGGAAAACCAACTAGATAACAAAGACAGTGTCTACATTAATCCGGATACATTAGAAAACGGCATTTTCGGTTTAAAAACGCTCTCAGTCCACACTAGCGTTTTCCGACGTTTCAGTGTGGATGAGAACCTTTTGGGAAACACCAGAAAATGCTAAATTCACCTTATACTGCGCATACATAAAACCTCACTGAGATGACACGGACGGAAAAATAAATAAAGTTATCACGTGATTCTTCTGACAGGATCATTTTATTCAGCAAAATATCTCAGCTTTCACTGAGGCATCCAGGTCGGTCACCATATGTTTGGTCTAAAACGCGACTCATGTATTGCTCTAAGACAGCAAATGCGAGTGAATTTCCTTTCATCTTTGAAGGACTGTGATATGAAAGTGTTCAAAGTAACATTTTCGCAACAGTGTGAAAGTGAATAGCACAAACAGGTCCAACATATATCTATTATTTAAGCGTCACAACTTACGTCATCGTTTTTTAAACACCTCCGTTTTAACAGTCCACACTACAACTCGGAAAACGGCTTTTTCAAATTGATCCACTTTGAAGAGCGTTTTCAAAAAGCTTCGATATTATATTAATAAAAAACGCTGTCTCAGAGTGGACGGAAGGCCAAAATGGAGAGAAAAAGATGCGTTTTCAAACGTAACCACAAGGCCTTAGGACACTCATGACACTCTTAAAAACATCATTAATTTCTGTAGATCAATTTAATAAGGATCGAATGAAACACTAACCTGTTTGTTCCTCAGTATCTTCCTGTTTCACGCAGAACACTTCTTCAATCTTTATGTCTTCACTCTCCTGTTTAATCAACGCCATCTTTATAATACTGTCACGTGGATCTCAGATGCTTCTCCAGGAGTTTTCCTGTGGTTTCCGGTTTCCTGTCCAAATTCAAACAATTTGTCATGTTTAAGATGAGAATTTAATTTAATTAACAAAAGGAAAAAGAAATCCACACTGTGTGTCTCAATCAGCTGTAGTTCAGTAGTTCAGCGCACTGGTGAGGGAGTCAGTCAGAGTGAGAGTTAATGGACTTAAACTGATTAACGTAAGACAAAAATCACTCAAAATAATGGCTAAAATAACAAATTATACAAAAATTAATGTAATAATTTGTAGATCACGTCGGCATGAAAACATTTGAGATTTGTTCATAAAAGTTGTCATTATTAATCATAATTTTTGTGTTTTCGTTGTATTTTACACTGTTTTGAGCGGCAGGATTCGTCAGCGCGCGGTGATTCAAGCGCTTCGAATCAGTGAGTCACTTGGCAAAGCATTAGATTCAATTGACTCGGAGTTTCGAAAAGCTCAGTTTCTCCATCACCACTTTCCAAAACAGGAATTCGTGTTTACGACAAACTGATACACGATATAGTGCGCGAAATGAAACACACATTTTCTGTTACTCACATAATACGCTTTACTCACACAATATTGTTACATTAAGCATATTACAAATATATGTTTAATAATACATGGCCACATACCTCTTGTAAAAACGATCAAATCAATGTGTATTGATTTAAATGCCTAAAACCACAGACCTTTCATTGGTTTAATCATAACAGTTGCAGAAGCACGGCGCAGCTTTATGATGTCATATTCCCAGACCAAAATAAAAGTCCTGTTCAATAATCAGAGTCCATAGAAATATATATAATACATGTCATGGGAATTCTTGGTGAAATATATATTTTAATAAAAACTACTAATAACTTGTTAAAAAGACTGTATTCGTTCTTAAAGCACAGTTCATGTGTCAGCATTGAAATACATATCTTCCACAAGAATGAGTAAAAGAGATTAAAAAAATAAAGCAATAAAAATGTTAAGGTTAATGATAATGCTAAAAAGTATTGACAAAAATCCATTATCCTGCATGTCACCTGGTCATTGTGGTTCCCTGTGTTTGTATTTTCTGGTGGTCTATAATAAACATCTTCTGAGTAAAACATTATTATCTTTGTCTGTGACAGATGTCCATCCTGTTATTATACAATTATTTCTTAAAGTCAGCAATAAATAAAGTGTCAATGAAAATTTATTGAAGTGTCAATACAATACAAAAGTTTCTATATCTATCTATCTATCTATCTATCTATATATATATATATATATATATATATATATATATATATATATATATATATATATATATATATAAAGGTGCAATATGTATAAAAGGTGCAAACTGAAACCTAAGTCAAATCAGTGTGTGACAGTACGCCCCCTCCTGGAAAGGCGTGACCTCACGCCGACAGATAGATGGAGGAGGTTTTGGTGGAGGGCAGAAATCCAGGAGAGGGATGAATGAACAGCGAGTCCAGGGTGGTGCAGGTGGTGGAAATAAGCAGGGGATGGCCTTGAACAGTGGCGTGATGATTGAGACCCAGGCCACAGCCAGGAATACGCTCCATGGCGGATTCGCAGGAGGAAGGAGCCATGGTGTAAGGAAGTGAGACGTCACCTAGGGACGGCTGGAGGCGACGACGGTGATGGAGGTGAAGCCCAACGTGCAGACGGAGATGGAGGTGGAGCTGGAGCTATCTAGGGTGGAGGCAGAGCCTGAGGGAGGGCGGAGGGACTGATGGGAGGTAGTGATGACTGGATAGTAGGAGTGGCAGAGGACTGAAGAGGAGACTGACGAACACAGAGACTGACGAACGACACAGAGACTGAAGAAAAAAAAGTCCATTTAGGCAGTTTGGAGAGGTGGTGGGAGAGGGAGGCTGGCTGGGGTTCACAGGACTGAAGAAGATGAATCCGATTCTGACGAGATCAAGGGGCACAGGGAATTTGGCTCTCCACACACATACAAACTGTCCATAAGTTCCAGGCAGTACTCACTCTCAGTGGCGGGAGGGTGGTCGGGGCTCGCTTCCATTCTCTCGTACTCTACAAGGACTCCCACAGCGATGGATGAGTCAGTCGGCTCATACACCTAGTCAGATGGGGTCCCCTCAGGCTCAGGTATGACATCAGACTCGATTACCCTTTGTGGTGCTGGCTACGACATCGCGGCCAAGATGTTCTCTCCGTCTGCGGTGGGCATGCACTGTTGTTCCTTGAAGGGCTGGGCTGGGCTCTGGGTTGGGAGTGGAGCTGGCAGTGTCCTCGACAGTGAATGCTGATCCGCAGGAAACCAGCCCCAACTCCACAAATGCAGCGAAGCTCCCTCGAGGCGCCTCCCCGGACAACCGCGCTCGTGTGGTGGTGTTGAGGGTGGCGAGCAGGAACAAGTACAGGCAGTCATCCAGGAAGGTGGTTTGATGGGCGAGTTGCAAATAATTGTTAAATGTTCCTCAAGGGATTTCCCTGTACAAGGCAAAGAAGTTGAACAGGGGGAATGTCCATGGTGCAAAACGAAAAAGAAATTATAAACAAAAACACATACCAAAACACGAACAAAATGATGAAGAGAAAAGTCAGTCTTTAATTAATCCACAGGCATAAATCCAAAACAGAGAGAGCTATTCACCCTCTCTCTCTCTCACTCACTCACTCACTCACTCATTCATTTACACTCACTCACTCATTCATTTACACTCACTCACTCACTCACTCATTTACACTCACTCACTCACTCACTCATTTACACTCACTCACTCACTCACTCATTTACACTCACTCACTCACTCACTCACTCACTCACTCACTCACTCACTCACTCACTCACTCACTCACTCACTCACTCACTCATTCATTCATTCATTTACATTCACTCACTCACTCACACACACACGAAAATACCCAACAAACTAAAGTTAAAGACATTAACTTAAATTCTATTGATAACGAGGTGCGCACAGCTGAACAGAATGACAATCAAATCAACAACCATGACAACAAATGAACTCAGGGAAAAGGTGCAAAATGAAATCAAAGTCCAACCAGTGTTTGACACTAAATAACTGGTTTGTAAATAATGTAATAATTTAGAAATGTTAAATTGATCATTTAAAAAGTATGAAAATACAATTATTAAAACTGTTAATATGTTAATATAAAACATCAAGGACACAATGCAATTCTGCTGGAAGTACAAGGGTTAGACAGCAGAAGACTGCTGCAAAGTTATTGTATCTGATGCAGCCCCCTTCCAACTGTATGGGACATTTGGAAAATCAATTGTCAGTGGAAGAAAAGGTGAACGCTACCATGAGTCCTGTGTCGTGCCAACAACCTGGTCCTGAGACCATCTCAGTATCCTCAAAACTATGTTTCTTTTTTGAAAAAAGATTTAGACCGTACCATAGTACTGAAACAGCTCTCATTAGGCAAGGCAAGTTTATTTATATAGCACATTTCATACACCAAATAAAACAAAATAAAATATATTGGACGTCTCTGATGGACAGTAGGAGCTCTAGGACTGAGTCAGGGGGTGACCTCGGGTTCTCAGAGTCACAAATTATTTGCTCTCATCATCCGATCGTTGTTGTAGCTCTCTATTAGTGTTACTCGATCTTAGTGCTGCATTTGATATCATTGACCACAACATTCTTTTAAAGAGACTTAAAAATTAAGTTGGCATTAGTGGAATTGCATTAGCATGGTTTAAATCATACTTATCGGACCGCTATCAGTTTGTAGAAGTAAATGAAGAGATGTCTTTTCGGTCAGTTCAGTATGGCGTACCATAAGGCTCAGTACTGGGACCGTTGCTGTTCACTCTGTACATCCTACCCTTGGGAGATATCATTAGGAAGCATGGCTTTAGTTTTCACTGTTATGCCGATACTCAGCTCTATATTTCTTCACGCCCAGACGAAACTTACCAATTCACAAAATGAACGGAATGCATAGCTGAAATAAAAAACTGGATGACTAGTAATTTCATTCTATTAATTCTGAAAAAACAGAGATTCTAATTATTGGACAAAAAACTTCCTCACTTATTAATCTAGAATACTGTCTAACACTTGATGGCTGCTCTGTTAAGTCTTCGTCGTTGGTAGGGAACCTGGGTGTGCTCTGTGATAGCAATGTTTCATTTAAAAGTCACGTTTCTAGTATCTGTAAAACAGCATTCTTACATCTTAAAAATATATCTAAATTACAACATTGTCATTGAAACATGCTTTCAATGACAAATGCTGAACGATTAGTTCATCCGTTCATGACATCAAGGCTAGATTATTGTAATGCTCTACTGGGTGGTTGCCCTGCACGCTTAATAAATAAACTACAGCTAATTCAAAACGCTGCAGCTCGAGTTCTTACCAGAACCAGGAAGTATTACCATATAAGCCCGGTTCTGTCAACACTGTATTGGCTCCCTATTAAACATCGTATACATTTTAAAATATTGCTGATTACTTACAAAGCACTAAATGGTTTAGCTCCGCAGTACTTGAGCGAGCTCTTAACGCATTTTAGTCCTTCACGTCTGTTGCGATCTCAAAATTTCGGCCTGTTGATAATACCTAGAATATCAAAATCAACTGCTGGTGGTAGATCCTTTTCCTATTTAGCACCCAAAATTTTGTGTGTGTCTGTCACACACAGCCTAAACACATGTTAGGCTGCATAGATTAGGTCAGCCGGAACCGGAAACATTTCCCATAAATCCTGATGTACTCGTTACATCATAAGAAGAATGACATCTATGCTTATATTAGTCTCTCTGTTTATCCCGAGGTTTACCGTAGTCCGCTGGCTCCAAGCCGTATCCAGATCTGATGAAAAACATGTGCCTGGACATGACGAAAATGCAGTCCTGAAGTGTCAACTAGTCCCCCGTGAAGGCCACCTTCCCTTTACCTCTGTACAGGTAAGACGGTCAAAATGATTCCAGTTCACATGGATACGCATAAGCGACAAAAAAATTGGTATTATGTATTTTTAAGGTCAGACAAGTAATTTGTTGAGGTCAATTTGTAAAGAAAGACTACACGCCTGCGTACATATTCATATTCATAAGGTCATGTAAGTGGCCCCTAAGTTAATAACTAAAGATCTTTGCGACGGAAGTGAAACAATCAAAACTAACTATAGCTGGACAATAACTTTATTCTAGAGCTGCTGTAAAGCCAAAACAATCTATGTTACTTGAATTTCCTATTATCACTCTAAAGCTGCTTTGAAACAAATCTATATAGTTAGAAGCGCTACATAAATGAAGGTGACTTGACTTGACATATATGAGTGTGGTTGTTTTTCATTCAAGGGAGCGGGTTTTCGCACAATTCTGCCCAGGAGAAATTTGGAGATGATCTGTGCATTTTCCAGTATGATGGACCACCATGTCACAAGGCAAGAGTGATAATTGGAGCACTCGTAGACAGCAAATGGCTGAGTGCTCCGGGTGTTTATGTTCACTACTCCTGATGTATGTTGACTAACTTGCATGGTTTAAAGGCAGAGAACAAATTCCAAGCATGGGCTACCATACTTGGCCTTCATGTCAAGTCACATCACAATGATGTGGCTCTGCACTCATTACATTGACATTTTTAATCCGTGGCTAGGCAACTCCCCAGATCTTAATCCCATAGAGAACTTGAGGTAAATCCTCAAAAGGCAAGTGGACAAGCAGAAGCCCAGAAATTTTGATCAACTCCGAGCACTAATAAGGCAAGAATGGATTGCCATTAATCAAAATTTGACCCAGAAGCTGATATCCAGCATGCCAGACTGAATTGCAGAGGTTATGAAGGATCAAGACTGTAAATATCAACTCTTTTCATATATTGAATGTTTTTGCTAATAAAAGCCTTTAAAAGCTCACCATTGTTTTCCAGTACACCAACATGTGAAAAATATAATCTACAATTTTAAAGGGGTCATGACATGTTTTTTTGTTTTGTTTTATTATGTTCCCTTAGGTGTAATTATAGTATTACTATAGTTTTTGGTACAAAAAAACTTTAAAAATGTAGTGATTTATGACCTTTTCCCACCCTGTTTCTCCCCCTCTGATTCAAACAGTCTGTTTTGGAGGTGTTTCCCCTTTAAGAGTTCAGTGTTAACGCCCATTTTTATGATTGGCTAACATCAGTGCTGCTTATGCATACATTATTAACGTTAATCATTTTGTATCACATGTAGGCTACTACACAATGCTCCGCCACGTGAAACTTCGGTCTTCCGATCTTTTACCATCATGTCAATTCTCAATTGATTTTGATTCATATGCGTGAGGGAGAGAGAGAGGGAGAACAAGACAGTTTGAAGGCGCGCGCGCAGCCGGGGCTCTCTCTCGCTCTCTCTCGCTCTCTCTCTCTCTCTCTCTCCCTCTCTCTCTCTCTCTCTCTCTCTCTGTAACATGCGCCCTGTCACACTCATCTACATCACTCACCGAACGAATAAGGCTTTGGCGGGCTGCATATGCTGCAAATAAACGGCATCCAACTGCTTTCCATGACGTCTGGATCGTTTGGCAGCATTCAAACATGTTTGCCCACAGCCAGGAACAGCACATCTGCGTGGCATCGCAGTCATCTTGTATACAGACCCACTCGCTGCACGTCAACGCATGGAGGCGTTCATATGCAAACGACTGGTACGTCACTTCGTACCGTGACGTCACTTCGTACCATGGATCCAGAACGAGCTGTATTTAGAGCTTGATTAAATAAATGCTTCGTTTATAATGGGGAGGACGTCTTAAGCTATGAAACTTGCATAGATCTCGTACATATCAAAAGATCAAGGCAAATTCAGTTTCTCATGGCATGACCCCTTTAATCTAAAAATAAAATGTGTGAAACATTTGTCACTGTCAATATATTGGGCGAAGCTGTAGTGCACACAACTCATCAGGTACTGGTGGAATACACAGAAACTGAAGAGGATATTTAAATAGAAGTAAAAGAGTTGTAATCTTGCAGAGTAAGAGCACAGACGAGGAAACATGAAGGACATGAACATCCAGATAAACAATACACTGGAAGTCTCAAATTGGTCATGAAGAGTCTTTCTTTTGTGTTACTCGTACAGTTTTACAGGGTAATACAATGACCAGACGCTGACTGTTTGTCTGTGCTGGGGTGATATAGTGTCCGTGATGAAGGGAAATAGGTGAGCTTGAGAACTGTGGTAAGTGTGAGTGACGTATAGCTGGGAGCGTCAGGAGTGCAATCTTGACAATAGTGTTCTTGGACGCACGGTAGGATACAGTAAAGTTGAATCACTTGAAGAACAATGCCCACTAGGCCTGGAGAGGGTTCAGCCATTTGGTGTTGTGAAGGTATTCTAGGTTGCGATGGTCCATAATCACTAGGACCTCCAGCCAGATTTTTGAGACATAAGTGTTCAATGAATCTATACTAATTGGCTCCATCGCTAAGTAAAGCTGGTGTGTGGTGAGCGTTCTGGCGCACTATGGCTGCCGTGCATCATCCAGGTGGAGCTGCACATTGGTGGTGGTTGAGGAGATACCCCCCTTCTATGTAAAGCGCTTTGAGTGCCGAGAAAAGCGCTATATTAATGTAATGAATTATTATTATTACTGAATCGATCGTAAAATCGATTTTCCATGTCTAAAGAAGTTTCCATTTTCAACGCCAAATATAGGCAAATCCACGGACAACTAACAGGCATTAATACGAACGTAAAGAGGCCGCTTGAGACGCACAAGTCAGCAATATTTTTGATGATTTACTGGCGTGAAATTTCGTGCACAATGACAAACAGGAGTGCAACATTCTCGAAAAACAATAAGCAGAGTGGACTGCCATAACACCAATGAAAAACATCCTTCAGGTAAGTCGACACAGACACAACAGGTCAGTTGTCACGGAGGGGGTGGGAAAAGATCTGGGCACAGTTTTTCCAGAACTTTGTGCCAAGTTCAAGCGGTGTCGAGATGTTTTAATGCATTTTTTAGATGCATTATGGTGCCCGAACCCATATGACTAATATGAACGGTGACCGCGAACATTTTATTTACTGCAGCCGCAACTATCATTACCATCATTACCAAGCGCAAACCATTGACAGTGAATGAAACAAAGCGAACGTACAGGTCATAGTCTGAAATGCATAAACCAATGGTGTAAACATATTCATAGATGACGCCACAGGTTTTTATTTAAAAGAAAGTATGTAGCCTAGGCAATTTATATTCACAACTTACTAAATTATAATTAATATTATTTTATTGCATTTGTATTAGTTGTTTGAATGCAAGTTTACAACCGGCAAGTCCGTCGGACTAAAAGGGAAAAAATAATAATAATTGGGTCGGTCCTTAATTGAGAAGGTCGGTCGGGTTACGGCAAACAAGAATATTTTTAAGGATGGCCTGAATGATCATGTGAAACCTAAGATTTACAACTGTTGTAAAGCTTCTCCACAGTGTGAACTCTCATGTGGACATTAAGGTTGTGTTTTTGAGTGAAACTCTTTCCACACTGTTGGCAGGTGAAAGGCTTCTCTCCAGTGTGAATTCTCATGTGGGAATTAATGGTATGTTTATGAGCAAAACTCAGTTCACAATGAGAGCATGTATAAGGCTTCTCTCCAGTGTGAATTCTCATGTGGACATTAAGGTTGTATTTTTGAGTGAAACTCTTTCCACACTGTTGACAAGTGTAAGGATTCTCTCCAGTGTGAAGTTTCATATGGTCTTTAAGCCTTTGTTTTTGATAGAAACTCTCTCCACACTGTTGGCAGGTGAAAGGACTCTCTCCAGTGTGAATTCTCATGTGGACATTAAGGTTTTGTTTTTGATTGAAACTCTTTCCACACTGTTGGCAGGTGTAAGGCTTCTCTCCAGTGTGAATTCTCATGTGGACATTAAGGTTTTGTTTTCGATTGAAACTTTTTCCACACTGTTGGCAGGTGAAAGGCTTCTCTCCAGTGTGAATTCTCATGTGGGAGTTAATGGTATGTTTATGAGCAAAACTCAATTCACAATGAGAGCAAGTATAAGGCTTTTCTCCCGTGTGAATTTTCATGTGGGCTTCAAGGCTTTGCATTTGAGTGAAACTCTTTCCACACTGTTGGCATGTGAAAGGCTTCTCTCCAGTGTGAACTACCATGTGGGATTTAAGGCTTCGTTTTTGACTGAAACTTTTTCCACATTTCAGGCAAGTGAAATAACTGTTAGGTTTGGTCTTCTGGGCTCTTTTTCGTGAGTGAGTCTTTTCCATCTTTGTTGATTTCTCTTCAGTCTTGAAATCATGATGTTCATCTTCCATTTCATTCAGTTCTTGACCCTCCTCTTTCAACAGCATCAGATCTACAGAGAAAGAAGACAAATACAAGTTAACACCAGTTTAATGGCAACACACAACTGACAACCTCAAAGTTAAACTCACTGATGACTAACTGGGAAAGTGTCTGCATGCGTTTACGATAATTCACAAACATTGTGGCAGCAAACTCTATCGCATGGGTGAAATGGGACTCAGTCGCCTGATTTGCACATACACTGCAGCTGGTGGTAATGACCGTTTTAATGCGTTTGTTCATCATTTTATTACAGCTGGGCAGCTTGTCAGGCACTTCAACCACAGCACCCCTACATGCAAGGCACTGGAGGAAAAAACAAGAATAAACGCAATTTCCGGAACTCCAGTGCATTTAATTGTGCAAAACAAGATGAAACTCAGCACGTGAGGTGTTTGGAAGACTTCTTGTTCTGTCTGACTGAACAGTAGCAAAGCTGCAAGAAGCCAGGGTTCCGTACTTCGTACGTCGCCAAATACATCCGAGATCAAATGGCACATCCAAGATGATATCATCGTGCTAATCATGATCTGGTTAAACAGCCTCTTCGAACACACCTGTTGTTCATTATTAGTATCACTGGATTGCGGTTATCTGAGATAACTGTGCGTAACTGCGCGTTCATGTGTTGGTTTAAAATGGGATTTGTATTGATAGAAACATTAATCAGCAACATTGCTATTGGCTGCTCACCATGGCCAAAGAGCGTGCACAGTTTTTCTCCGAGCAGAGCAGAGCAAGAGGTAATAGTCGAAGTTTACATGGAATTTGAAAGTTTAACTATAACATCTAGGAACACCTCAAAGTGTGCAAAAGCCATGAGAGAGGGCTAGCAAAAAGTAGCAGACAAAATAATGTCTAAATGTTGACCATGTTAAATGTTTCTATCACTTATTGCAATATATATTTTTGTATTTTAATAATTTCATAGTTAGTTTATTCATTTTTAATGTCAGAGCCACCACCCACTAACATTGGAACAAGTACAAGCATATTCTACAAAATGGTATTCTTTACCAATTACTGTTCTTAGTCTCTTTTAAAAAGCCACTGTTAAATTATGTGCGTGTCTGTTTATAACAGCAACCAAGAAAAAAGCGGAACAAAAGGTGGTGGTCCTGCACTCCTACGTTACTCCCTGGCAGAAGAGCTGGCCATTGGGTTGAATGTGAAGAGCATCCCTGGGTTCAGCTCTTCCTTAGACCCACAGCCAGGGACCAGTAGCAGCAACTCCTTCATTACTGGTAAATTAACTATAAATTCTCTTACACTGTACAGTAGGGGTGACCCCGAATAGTCGAAGATTCAATGCTTCGATAGGAGGAGCCTGATTCGACTACCAATCTCACTGTAGAATCTTCATGTTGTTCGAGGTGTTATGAAACGAGGATCATGCCATTTTGGCTACATGAGGGTGCTCAATGTCGGATTTTATTAGATCTACAGGTTTTCTGTCAATACGTTAATATACAGCCTATTATGATAATGCTCTAAATAAAAATGTGCGTCTTGGCGCAGGGATTTAAATCTTATAAAATGTCTGGATAAGAAAATCTAAAGTGTGGATGCACACCATCAGAAAGGATATTCTCCGAGGCTGGAATTAGCACCAGGAAAACCATGATCGCACTTCTGCCGGCCAACGTTAACAAGTTGGCTTTCCTCGGGACATTCTAAAACACTTAATGTGAAAAAAGCTTTTAAAACGCTTAAAGGGAACTTTTACGCGGCTTAATGCAAGTACACAGTACACACCTTATTCAGAAACCATACTATATGCAGATAAGCAGATGAACCCACAATATGAATGTAACGTGTTCCTCCAGTAGAAAGTCACATAAAACGTTTTCTTTATCATACCGGTTTTCTATGGGAGGAAAATGCTTGACGTGTAGGCTAATTAAAAGGGTTGCGTAGGCTATATAGTGTGCATTATTAATAAGGTGTGTCCAGAATTTTATCTTTTAAAAACTGTCTTAGGACATTAGCCGTTATACGTTTTTCACGTTAGAGCGTTTCATTTTATTTAAGGTATATTCTGTTCTAATTTAATTCTGTAAATTAATTGATTATTTTTTGGTACATCAATGTTGCCCTGTACTTGTCCATCACCCAAGCTGAAATCCTAGTAGTAGTTATTGTCAAGTGTATTTTAAAACATCATGGCTTCCCAACACTTGACAAGGGAAGGAATCGACCAGACTCAGGATTTCACTCGTTCTTCAATTTATTTGACCAGTAAACAAGGAAGGTGAAAAACCTTTAGACATGAAACCTACATGAAATCAAGCATTTCGAACGATTTTACTGTAGATTAGCACAAGACTATTTCAGCACAGGAATGGTTAAATAGCTTTAAACAAAGCTAAACATTTATTCCTTGTATTTCAATGGAGCAAAAACTTGCTAAACTTTCCACTTCATCAAGGAACCTCTTCAACCAAGGTTTGTTAATTTAAATTGCTTATAATTACATACAATAATTATATATATGTATATATATACATACATACAATCATAATTTCTACGTTTACCTAATGTACAGAAATGTTTAGCCTCAATCTACTGATAGTGCAATTAACAATGCACTTAACAGACCACACAATCCGCGTATCCATACAGATTACTACGTAGCCAGCGATCCCATTGGCAGTCCTCAGAGACCAGTAAAGAGATTTGAGCTTACCCGTAGCCCTTTTGATCTTTTCCTTTTCCCATGAGTTTTATCCGTGATTCTTCAGCGAATTCTTCTTTCTGCCACTGTTCTTAGCTGCATTGCAAAGCTGAACAAAACTTGCGCTGCTTCCATTGTCTGAAGCTTTCTGGCGTCTCTGCTAATTTCGCTCACTTGCTGAGGCGCGCTGCGGAGCTGCACACTCACTGTCACGCGCATGTAGAAACAAGGCCACTGCACACACGCGCAGACACACCTTCCAGCAGATCGCCGCAACACCTCCCACTCGATCTTTGCGTGGTGCAAGCGGAAAGATCGCACCTCACAGGCGCCGTACGTCCCGATGCAATATGGTACCCTGGAAATCCTTCTCCTTAGACCCGGACTCTTTAGCAAGGGATCTTGGAATCTTCGCCTGAACACACCGCTAGGAGAGACTTTCGCGTGAACATCCCGGACTATGCCTTTGGAATCTGCATTCACACTGATGACTCTTGCTAGCTTGACCTGCCCCCTTAGTGCATTTTGATCACAAGGCCAAACAACATCTCCCTTGGCAACGTTCCTTTCGGCAGTATGCCACTTGCTGCGGATGAACAGGTTTGGACCTGCAAGCTGGCTCCAGGACTTCCAAAAGTAGCTAACTTGACCTTGCCTCTCCTGCAGCCTTTTTTAAGGGGTAAGTAGCGTAGTCGAATGCTTTGAAATCTCCACTCTGTGTAGCTCGACCAAGCAACAGGGTGTTCGGAGTGATGTATTGGATGCGGTCTTCAAGGCTTTGGACTCTGGCGTCGATAGGCCTTTCGTTGGCGAGGTTGGCAGCTAGTTTGAGCACCATCAGGAATTCGCCAAAAGTAAGGCCTCCTCCTTTACTAAGACTTTGGAGAGCTTTTTTGGTGATCTTGACAGCAGCTACGGCAGCGCCGTTCCGGTGAGGTGAGTTGGCTGGAAGGATTATCCATGACCACTAAGTCCCATTCTTAGCAGCATATTCCTCAAGCGACTCTTTGCTTTGTTGTCTCAGGTAAGTGTACATCTCTTCCAGGACAAGCTTTTCTCCAATAAAATTTGGACCTGAATTGGACCAGACCTTCTGAGGATGGCCTCGGACAGAAATAAACCTCTGGTAAGCAAGTAGAAAGTTCTCTGTTGTTAGCGCGCTTGCCAGTTCGATATGGATGGCTCGGCTTGACATGCAGCAAAAGAGCACACCCCATACTTTCATACTCACTCTCTTCCTGACATCATCCTTCACTTGGTACGGTGCGAACAGGTCGACAGACGTGATTTGAAACGGTGCAGCCGGGCTCGACCTCTCTTCAGGTAAATCTCCCATTATTTGCTGACATGCTTTTGCTTTTGCCTTCTTGCAAAAGATACACCCGTCAACAACTTTTCGGGCAATAATTCTCCCCCTGATGACCCATGCTTTCTTTTGCATCCGCAGCAAAGTTCCTGCCACCCCATCATGTCCCTAACTATGTGCTTCTCGGGCAAGGAGGGTAGAGATCCAGATCTGGAAAGGTAGCAGGGGAACTGCTCTCTGGTCCTCTTTGAAGGTCTGGATCCTACCACCACACATCAAGAGTCCACTTGTTCGATCTTTGTAAACAACCAGTCTGTCCGTTGTTGTGTTTGGAAAGTATGCACCCTTTTGCGCTACCAGGCATAGGTTCCGAAACACTTCTCCTCTTTCACTAACCGTGATAACACCAGATGACTGAACTGCCTCCCACTTTTCTTTATGTCCAATCATAGCACACAGGAACTTCTTAGCTGCTCTCCAAGTCCATGCTATCACCCCGGTCAACCGTCTTAGGCTACTGAAGCGCCTTTCGTCCAACAACTTTTGGACTACTGCCATTACCGGTGTTCTCCTGGACTGGGACTCTGTCTCCTGGACTTTGATTGGATCTTGCGCTTTCTGCTGACTTCGGGTGAGTACCGCAACAAATGTTTTCTTTTGCATTTTTGCGATGCTGTCTCCTGCTTGTGCAGAAATGTCCTTGGCTGATTTTTTCGGCCACTCACTCTCTGGAAGCTGAAGGAACTGTGGACCCGACTGCCACTCGGAATCCTCAGTTAGACTATCAGGACTGGCCCCCCTGGTGATGATATCTGCAATGTTCGCCGATCCCGGAATCCACAACCAATCTCGGATGTCGGTACTCCTCTGGATCTCACCAAATCTGTTCGCGAAGAAGGTGTGGTAGCCATAACTTTCCCGCTGTATTGCGCCCAAGATGGTCTGACTGTCGACGAGATGGTACCACCTTTTGACATTGATCGTGTTTCTGAAAGTAATTTTTCAGCCGGGCTGCAAAGACTGCTCCACACAACTCCGCCTTCACCGGGTCACCCTTGTGATCTAGAGAGGTCAGCTTGGCCTTAGATACCACCAGCCTCACAACAACACAATGGCTGCAGCTCCATCGGAGGTACAGTACGGCGCCATACACGTGTTCACTGCCGTCAGAGAAGGTGATATCACATGGTCGTCCAACTGGATCTGGCGGCGTGAGGACTCTGGTGAATCTGAGTAGCCTCAAGTCAGCATACTCTTCGAGGAGCTTCACTGCATCTTCTCGGAGTACTTTGGACAAGGCGGCATCCCAGGTGTCTTCTATGGAGTGCATCACTTTCGCTTCCTGAAAAGCTCTCCGAATCAGAATGGCTCCCTTCTGTTTTGCTGGAGCCACAAGGCCGAGGGGATCATAAAGACCAGAGATTTGGCTTAACAGTTCTCTTCTGGTAAGTGGGTCTGGTGTTTGGCTTCTTACTTCTTCCCTCGGTAAGTCCTGGCCAAGGCGCACTTTTCTCCTTTTCTTAGAGAGGTTCACTGCAACCATGACGTGTAACTTGTCGTCCTCAACGGTATAACTGAGGCCGAGGGCTTTATTATCCTCTGGAGTTAGCTGGCTCGGCAGGATCACGGTCTTTGACTCCATATTCTCACCTCTCTGCCCTTTCCTCCCACTTTGATCATAGTAGACCCAGGGCTTCATGATAAATCCTCCTGCTTTCAGGATCTGCTCGATATTGGACGTGAGGAGTTTCAGGTGGTCAAGGTCGCTGTGAGAGGTTAGGATGTCATCAACATATACGTCTTCCTCCAGTACACGTTTTTCTTCTTTAAAGTGGCTGAATAGAGGCAAGTTGGCAGTCTCTCGCATGGCGACTTGGGCTACGCAACCAGCAGTTTTGTCTCCGATGTTGACTCTTGTTATGGTGAAATCCTCTATCTTCTTCTCTGAGTTCTTTGGACAGATTCACTGCAGCTTCACGATTAACCATTTCATGGACTTGTGAAGCATAGGCCATTTTCCACACTAGTTCCTTTGCCAGCTGCTTCTCCGTTCTGCAGAATGTGGCTTCAACTGCTCCCCTGTTATTAAGGAGAGATGCTGGATCCTCTGTCCATGGATACTTGGCGTGCCAGTGTGGTTCAGGGCTATGGTGATCTCTGTTCACATACGTCAAGCCATCTCTCACCATCTCCATCTCTCTTTCCTCAGCCAGCGTCATTTCTTTCCCCCCGGGTTGACAATTCCCGCAGCGACATCCCCCACATCTCGGCACACAGGCAGCTCCGATGCTTTCCCATTCCCACCACTTCAGGAAGTCTCTGCTTCTAGTGGCTGTATTAGACTGGGTGCTGGGATGGTCGGGAGACTGGCAAGGGACTAGATTTTTACAGGTGAGTTCAGTGTATTTGGCAGCTGCTGTTCTCATGAATCTTGCGAAGTGCGTCTTTGAAGTATGGGCCATTAATGTAACTTCCTCAAAGAGGTCCGGGTGTGTGCCTCCGATGGCCTTGCCGAGCAAGCCGTCCCAGAGCACCAGGTCACCAACAGAATGAACTTTCTGCGGTACCAGCTGCCCTTCTTTGTGGCTGATCAGGAGTTGTATTTCCATCGGTCTTGCAAGGTCTTTGAGGGAAACATCCGGGAATAACTTCTGTAATTTAATGGCTGGAACATGCCTGTGAACTTCTGCAATTTTATCAAGTCCATAACAGATCAATTGATGTGACTTGAGGGTCCCTCTGGGAGCGTGAACACGTATCCTGAGGTGGTAACGCTTGGTTGCGACAGACACTTTTATCCCTCCAACACCGTAAACCACCAGTGTCACATCTTCACTTCTCAGGTTCAAATTGCTCGCGGCTCTGTGTGTTATGTAGTTCGTATCGGATGCCAAGTCAATGAGAGTCCCTATCCTTCTCCCATCGTTGGCAATAACGTCAAGGAGCATTAGGATCACTGGGTACTCTTTTAAACAGTTGTCTTCCAAAAGGTCTCCTTCAGCTCCAGTGGAGTTGTATGCCCTAGATGCTGCATTGCAGAAGGCATCTTGACATTGCTGCGCCAACTCCGGTGTCAGTTTGGAGAGGAATTTTTCTTGGATTTCGGTGCATCTCTTTCCCTCAGTTCCTACTGAACTGGTCTTGGGTGTTTATTGAGGCTGGGATCTGGCAACTGGACAAAGAAGAAAGTGGTGGTGTCGGTCTTTGCACTCTGGATTCCCACACAGTTAAGTAGTTTTCCTGCAGTAATCCCCGTTGTGGACTTCGAGGCATCTCTTGCAGGCACCGATTTGTTGCACTGCGTCCCTCTTCTCTGCTGGCTTTAGGTTAACTCTAAACTTTCTACAGAAATATAGTTTCTTTCTGTGCTTTGGGTCACCACAAATGATGCAGCCTTCTATTTCACTGCTGGTCTTGGTTGTCTTTGTTCTGGCGTACTTAAGAGACTTAGTTTTCTCCCTAACGGGTTCGACGACATCTTTCAGCTGATCTAATTATTCATATATAGATTTTTGTGATCTCAGGTACCTGATATCTTGTCGAAACGGTTCTGACGGTTAACAGCGTTTCTCTCATCAGCAGCATAGGTGAGCCAGTCTTTCTTCAGAGTTTCTGGGAGCTTGCCCTCGATGGATTGAATCACTATCGGGTTTTTTATGGCATCTACATTATCCAGTTCACTCAAATCATAAAGGGCCTTTTCCACTGTTTGGATGAGCTCTATGACTTTCCTTGGCTGGCCGCTCCTGACTGGTGGAGTTGCTTGTAATTCCTCAATGATATTGAGAGCGATGGTGGCTAGGTTCCCAAACCGGCTCTCCAGGATTCGGAAGATCTCATCTGATGAATTGTATGCTGAAAGGCATAGATCTCTGGCCTGACTATCAAGCAGTTGAAATTTCCTCACCTCTCTGGAGCCAGTTGGTTTACCCTGCCTCTGCAGAGCCTCCCATTCTTGCCTCCATCTGTAGTAGCCTCTCTGGTTACCGCCAAACTTTGATAGAGCTGTGGCTTTCAGCTTTATCGCTGCCACTGGAGCTAAACGGCGGCCTGCAGGTTCCTCAGTCTCTGGTTTTATGCTCGCTGCTTTAATGAAAGCGGGCTTCCGCGACACCAGCTGGGGAAGGTGCACCTCAAGCGCTCTTAAGCGGCCATCAGCATCTCTTTGTTCGGCTGGCAGAGCCCAACGGTTCCAGTTCTGGTGCGCTTCCTTTGCCTTAAGCACCAACTTCTCTAAGTGGATCAGCATGAACTCATAAGCCTCCAGAGTTATGTCTAGCGGGATGGAGTAGACATTCTTGCACTCCCCCTCTGCAACATGCAGAGCTACGGACAGTTCTCTTTCTCCATATACAACCCAGACTGTCTCTCGAATTAGGAGTTTAACTTCTTCAGTCTTTTGCTTACAATATTCCTCCGTCCTTTCTATGTCGGATCTCAGTAAGTCGCCCAGCTCCTCTGCAGTAGCTGCTTCGGACTCTTCCATGTAAACGGCCTCTACCTCCTCATTTGCCTCCATGACTCTGGAGCTCTCCAGTGTAAGCTTTTTGAAGTTCTCTTTTAACTGCTCTATAGACATCTCTGTATGGGTCCGTGTAATGCTATTGGCAAGACGGGAGAAAAGTCTCTTAGCTGTGGTCCGCTCCACTTTCAAATCATCCAGTGACTTTGCCATTTGTTCTCTTCAATTGACAGACAGCAGCTTTATCCTCCTGGCCCCCAGGTGGAGTCTCAGTCTCTTCCCTCTCGGTTGTGGCCACAAGTGGAATCTTCGCTGGTCACTGGTCACAGCGGTTTTTCACTGTTTACCTGGGGTGATAAATAATGAAGTAATGGTTAATCGATGTGTGAAACCAACTTATCTCTTGCTTGATGTATTTTGCTGTGTTTGTTGTATTTGATGGGAAATATTTAATTTATTTTTGTATGTCTAAAGGTTTTTCACCTTCCTTGTTAACTGGTCAAATAAATTGAAGAACGAGTGAAATCCTAAGTCTGGTCGATTCCTTCCCTTGCCAAGTGTGGGAAGCCATGATGTTTTAAAATACACTGAAAAGTGTATTAACATCGATTAACCATTACTTCATTATTTATAACCCCAGGTAAACAGTGTAAATCAGGCATTGCATGACCAGAAAGCCAGCTCTTCTTTTAGACCCATTTCTTCTTAAATTAACCTGATATTCTTTGTTTACCCTAGACCATTCTATACAGAAACTATATATGACATATTCCATAATTACAAACCTACATGAAATCAAACATTTCAAACGATTTTACTGTAGATTAGCACAAGACTATTTCTGCACAGGAATGGTTAAATAGCTTTAAACAAAGCTAAACATGTATCCCTTGTATTTCAATAGAGCAAAAACTCGCTAGACTTTCCACTTCATCAAGGAACCTTATCAACCAAGGTTTGTTAATTTAAATTGCTTATAATTACATATGATTGTATGTATATATATATATATATATATATATATAATTATTATAATTTCTACGTTTACCTAATGTACAGAAATGTTTAGCCTCAATCTACTGATAGTGCAATTAACAATGCACTTAACAGACCACACAATCCGCGTATCCATACAGATTACTACGTAGCCAGCGATCCCATTGGCAGTCCTCAAAGACCAGTAAAGAGATTTGAGCTTACCGGTAGCCCTTTTGATCTTTTCCTTTTCCCATGAGTTTTATCCGTGATTCTTCAGCGAATTCTTCTTTCTTTCACTGTTCTTAGCTGCATTGCAAAGCTGAACAAAACTTGCGCTGCTTCCATTGTCTGAAGCTTTCTGGCGTCTCTGCTAATTTCGCTCACCTGCTGAGGTGCGCTGCGGACCTGCACACTCACTGTCACGCGCATGTAGAAACAAGGCCACTGCACACACACCTCCCAGCAGATCGCCGCAACAAGTAAGCTCCATGATCCCGGATCAAAATGACGTCATTAATAATGTACTTCAAATTTTAAATGTATGTGGAGGAGTTATGAGTACCATAACTGTGCCATATCTGATACCATTTGAAAGCTTAGAATGTCTACTTTCTGGAGATATGCATCACTTTGGCATTTGTTTAACACTAAGTAACTTATTTACAATAAATTACCTTGTTTCACCCAACAACAGCCACGTCATAATTATGTGCGTACTTGTAATACGCATATTTGTCATATCGCTGAAATATGACACACATGTACAAACCATATATCAAATGAAAGCTCTCATTGCCAGTAAGGTGGTTCAATAAGTCTTTTTATTGAGGTATAATCACATATCTAATACACTTCAAATGAATCATGAGGTATACAAATCAACATTTGTAACATACAAGTGAAATTATTGAATATTTGCTCTGCTACTCACACTAGACAGCACAGTTAGCCACAAATGCTACTTCATCCTTTACCTTGGGTTATTCTCTACAAAATGAGCTGTTTTTCAGCGTTTTCTGGGGTTTCGTGCCCAAGTAATCCCTCGATATGTCTTGCGAGTGCGGAAACACCACAAAGTAATGTTATGACATTCAACAATCCAGGAAAATATGTTAACATCCGATCCAGACAAAGCATATATTGCCGTAAAGCTTAGACGCTCAGCTTTCTGGCAATGTATCGCGACATCAAATAGACCAACCAGGGGCTTTGATATTGCAGGTTGAACGTGAAGAGACGAGATCACTAGATGGCATGCGCAAAACACACAGATCACGCGTCTCACAAGACACTTGCGCACACAGATTTGTTTTTTAGCTCCAGAAATGCCATCAGGAAAGGGAAAACAGCCACAGAAGAAGGTTTTTGTCGGCGTGGAGGCTGTTTTAGAAGAAATCGATCGTTTTAGTGACACAGATCCTGAAAGCGGCGCGAGCTTTGACTCGTTGCGAGAAGCAGCTTTTTTTGAAGAGAGGATCCTGATGTGGATAAGTAAGTAAATACTTCTAAGCTTACCAAATACAAACTGAAATGTTGTTTGATAGTGTTTCTAGACTTACAAAAATGTTTTGTGAAGTTATTTGTATTATATGTATTATTGTGGTGGTGCTTGCAACACCAATGCGCATTGGAGAATGCGCAAATGGCTGTTAGTGGTCCGTGTTTATCTTAACGAATAATCAATAAACGGACGTGAGCATTCAGATATTTACAAGTTTATTATTTTGTGTTACAGTGTAAGTTCATCTGATGATGAGAAGATTCCTCCAAGTAACGTAGAGAGGCCACGTCACTCTTCTCCATCCTCAAGCACACCTGGGCACCCAAACCCCACCGCCACTACCACTACCACTACCACCACCACCCCCACAGCCACAAGAGCCAGAGCCAGAGGCAGAGCTGGGACTTCACAAAGCGGGAGGAGTGCTCAGCCATCTTCTTCTAATGAAGACAGCTGGCACACTGAAACGGAGGCAAACGAGAACCCAGTTTTGTTTCCATTTGCACCAAAACGACCACCAGGACCTCAGCTCATCAGAAATGCTGTGTATTCACCACTTGAGCTTTTTCAGTACTTTTTTACCACGTCTGTTATTGACACAATAATAAGAAACACAAACACCTATGCTGCAAAGAGGGCTGAGTTAGGTAAGAAATTCACGTGGATACCGCTTGTTGTGAAATACTTTTTTGCTACATGGGCATTTTGATCATAAACTCAGCAAAAAAAGAAACGTCCTCTGACTTTCAACTGTTTTTACTTTCAGTAAACTTAATGTGTGTAAATACTTGTATGAACACTTAAAGAGTCAACACCATAAGACAAACTAAAAATGTTTCACAGACATGTGACTAACAGAAATAGAATAATGTGTCCCTGAATGAAGGGAGACTCAAAATCAAAATTACCAGTCGGTATCTGGTGTGGCCACCAGCTGCTTGAAGTACAGCAGTGCATCTCCTCCTCATGGACTGGACCAGATTTGTCAGTTCTTGCTGTGAGATGTTACCCCACTCTTCCACCAAGGCACTTGCAAGTTCCTGGACAATTCTGGGGGGAATGGCCCTAGCCCTCACCCTGCGATCCAACAGGTCCCAGACGGTTCAGATCCGGGCTCTTCGCTGGCCATGGCAGAACACTGACATTGCTGTCATGCAGAAACTCACGCACAGAACGAGCAGTATGGCTGGTGGCATTGTCCTGCTGGAGGATCATGTCCGGATGAGCATGCATAAAGGGTACCACATGAGGGAGGAGGATGTTTTCCTGTACCGCAAGGCATTGAGATTGCCTGCAATGACAACAAGCTCAGTCCGATGGTGATGTGATATACCGCCCCAGACCATGACGGACCCCCCACCTCCAAATCGATCCCGCTCCAGGATACAGGCCTCGGTGTAGCGCTCATTCCTTCGACGATAAACACGAATCCGTCCATCACCCCTGGTGAGACAAAACCGTGACTCATCAGTGAAGAGCACTTTTTGCCACTCCTGTCTGGTCCAGCGAAGGTGGGTTTGTGCCCATAGGGGGCGTTGTTGCTGGTGATGTCTGGTAAGGACCTGCCTTACAACAGGCCTACAAGCCCTCAGTCCAGCCTCTCCGCCTATTGCGGACAGTCTGAGCACTGATGGAGGGATTGTGTGTTCCTGGTGTGACTCGGGCAGTTGTTGTGGCCATCCTGTACCTGTCACGCAGGTGTGATATTCGGATGTACTGATCCTGTGCAGGTGTTGTTACACGTGGTCTTCCACTGCGAGGATGATCAGCTGTCCTTCCTGTCTCCCTGTAGCGCTGTCTTAGGCGTCTCACAGTGCGGACATGGCAATTTATTGCCCTGGCCACATCAGCAGTCCTCGTGCCTCCATGCAGCATGCCTAATGCACGTTCATGCAGATGAGCAGGGACCCTGGGCATCTTTCTTTGGGTGTTTTTCACAGTCGGTAGGCAAGTTTCTTTAGTGTCTTGCGTTTTTAGAACTGTGACCTTAAATGCCTAATCTCTGTAAGCTGTTAAGGTCTTAACGACCATTCCACAGGTGCATGTCTAAGCATTTCTTGGATCCTTAATATTTGTGATCTAAAAGAGGATGAAGATAACACAAGAAAAAAGGGAAGCCCTGGCTATGACAGACTATTCAAAATAAAACCCCTCTATGGCAGCATTGTTTCTGTGTGCAAGATATATTTCAACCACAAAGGCAACTAGCAGTGGATGAACGTATGGTTGCATCAAGGGCAAGAATTGAGCTGAAACAATATATCAAGGACAAGCCCACAAAATGGGGCTACAAATTATTTGTCCTTGCTGATTCATTGTCTGCATACACCTGGAACTTTGTGTATGAGGGCAAATCCGAAGACACAGAAAAAGGCCTCAGCTATGAATCGGTCATTCAGCTTTTAGATTTTAGTCTGCTTGGACAGGGCTATCACATTTGTATAGACAATTTTTATACTAGCCCAACTCTTTTCCTGGATTTACTGTCCAAACAGACTCTAGCTTGTGGCACCATACAGACTAATAGAATAGGCTTTCCGAAAACAACGACCTCTGCAGGAAGACCAAAAGAGGAGAAATTCGTTGGCTCAGAAATGGAAAGGTCCTGTTTGTGAAATGGATGGACACTAGAGAAGTGACAATGCGTTCAACTATACACAAAGCTTACAGTAATGACAGCGTAAACCGACGTGTGAAGAGTGCTGACGGTGTCTGGTGAAGAGTGGACTTCCGATTCCAAAAGCAGTGCTCAACTACAATAAATACATGGGCAGAGTTGATCTTTCCGATGCATCTTTCCGTTTTGCATAAAACTAAGAAATGGTACAAAACACTTTTTTTCTATTTCATTGACATTGCTGTTGTGAACAGCTTTATTCTGCACAGTGAACAGTCCAAAGCTCAGAATAAGACCCCTCTGACCCAGAAAATGTTCAGAGAAGAACTGTTTCTGAGCTTGTCAAGGATTCCACAGTGCCAACAACATCAGCTGCCAGCTCAAGTACATCAACCCAAACATGCCTTCCCGAATATTTTGGAAGTGATGCTACTGTTGCGAGAAGAATCTGCGTTATGTGCAAAATAGAGGACAAGAAAATGAAGACTCTGATCTTCTGCCTGAAGTGTAATGTTGCACTGTGCATGGTGTCAACTAGGAATTGCTTCAAGCGCTGGCACACTGAGTTTGCCTGGCATGTAAATCTATGTATTTTTTGTGAAATCTTTATTTTTATTTTATTGACACGAAGTGCATTTTATTTATTTTATTTTTAGGTTTTTAGGAAAATATTTTCAGTTTATTTATTTAGCAAAATACCTTTTTATACAATTGTACAATTATATTTTATTTGACAAGAAGGTCATTGTTTTTTTTTGTTATTTCGTTAGTTTAATTTTTATTTATTTTTTGAATATTGCACTTTATATACGTCTGCACATTTTCTATTCAAATTATTATTATGCAAAAGATGTTTGATTATTTGAAAATAAAAGGTAAAAACTACTAATGGGTATCATTGCTTTCTTTGAATCGTGATTATAAGTTATTGATGGTAATGTGCTTTGCAATGTCTTGATTTTGCACTTTTAACAGGTGGGGAACATGGAGACTTGAAGGACAAAAAAAAAGAGCACACAGGGCCTGAGATGTACACTTTCAAAAAATGTATAACCTGAAAAAATCAAAAAGCGCATTTTTTTGGTTTGATTATTATAGCACAGACAACATATACTATAATATTTACCACTTTCAACAGTGTTTTATGTAATTGCAAAGGGTTTTCTGTAAAATGACACTGGGAGATTGCATTTATAGCACTGTATATGGGTATGGGGAGACTTTAGATTTGGGTAGGTGGAAATTACACCACAAAAAGGGTAATATTCCTCCCTTCAGATACATTTGAATAGATATTGAATAAAACATGATACAGACAAATTCCTTTTTCAGGTATTTGCTGACAGGTATTTGTCGGAGATCAGCAGAAAAAAAATGCAACGGTGTTCAAGTGCGTGAATAGCGGTTAGCGCTTTGCCTTCATAAAGCGACATCGAAAGGCAATTACACTGAATCGTTCTTCTTCAGACCTTTGACTTGTCGCCGTTGGAACAAGCCTAACATAGAAGTTTCTCACCATAGAAAAGCACCTCTTCAGTGGACCAAAACTCAAGCTGCTATTGTGAACGCGCAAGCAACTCCGCTGCTGTGCATGTTCCGGTGAGGAGACGAACAAGAAGCTGAGCTCGTGACGTGAGGCGCTGTCAAAAGCCGTTATATATTTGTGCTTTAATATAATGTTCAGCCAAAGCATCACTGATATATTTAAATGTTTTTGTTTATTTAAATTAAAAGTAAAGTTCTGTGTTTTTCTCTTTTACTGTTTTATGAAGGTTTATGAAGGTATTTAAAGGTTTAAAGGGGGGCGTGACAAAAAAAGTTTGAGAACCACTGATTTACCCCATCACATTTAACCTCCTTAACATACACCTGATCAGAGCAGAGGATGACCGCCAAAGAGGGATAGAGTTCAAGGCGAAGGTTTCCGCAGTCTAGATAAGTGATCACATGGGGTATTTATTTTTATTATTATAAGCCTTTTATTATTATTGTTGCTCTCGAGTTGAGAGAGTCCACTGACCAGGCTGTAAGGAACGCAAACCCTAAGGTTCTGACTAGTGAAAGTGGAACGCCCAAACTGAGGTCAACCAAGCCGTCAGTCGTCTGCAACATCAAGAGATTGTCGGCAGAGTCAAGGCAGCAAGAGCAGGGCTAGGGTTGGGAGAAGTGCCACGGTTCTGGTCCAAGGCCAACCACAAGAAGAGGAAGGAGATGGTGGTGGCGGAGGTGACAAGAATGGAGGAAGAGCGCTACAAGATTAAGGCCTTGTCGTAGGGCCGGCAGGGAAGTTGAACAAGCCAGGGGGAAGTTTCCTCAACCCGTTAGTGTGTTGGGGGCAAAGTTATTTGACATTTTTTATTAACTCAATAGTTATGTTCCCTGGTAAATAGTCAATAGCAATTCAGTTACTAACTCCGTTACTACTTGTGAGAAGTAACTACTAACTATAACTAATTACTTTGTAAAGCATCATGCCCAACACTGGTGAACACAATGGCCAATCAGAGATGTTAAACAGTTCTTTGATATTATTATAGACATTGCTATCATATAAGTTTATGATAACTAAGGCAGGCAAAATAGGAACTGAATACAAAACCAAAACTGATGTGCAACAGCAGCTGTTGCCGCCATCTATGACGGTGGTTAAAGTTTTCTGTGTTTTCTATATATAAATATTTTATTTGACAGAGGTACAAGACTGAATACTTTCTCCCCATCTAATCACATTGATGGATAAAAATAAAATGAAAACAAGCATGTAACGACCACATACGAAGAGAAAATAGAGTAGAGTTACATGATTTGAATAGCTCTATTTCAAAAGAATTAATCATTCTAGAATAATTGGGGTGATTTTGTAAGGGAGTGAATCTGCATATATAAATAATAAACAAATTATAAGCATAGATAAATAAAATAAAATAAAGATACAATTGAAATAAGCAGTGTTTTATGTTTTTCAGGTAAATCTAACAGTATTCAGGTACAGAAATTGAACATTCAAATGTAAAATAATAGTCTTGACAGTATAAATGAAATATAATTAATTACCGTAATACAATTTATCTTTTAAAAACATTCGAAAATTATAAACTTTCACTCTGATATATCATTCAGCCCTAATCTGAAGTGTCTCAGCTGAAAGAAATAATTAATTATCAGATTTAATATATCAGACCAATTTTCTTATCGGATCGATAACGATGATATTAAAAATGAACATTTATCAGCTGATATAGTGGCCATGGTATCCTAGCCTGGCTCCACGTACTTCCGCTCAATTTTCATTTTCCTTTAACTTGATTGTTTTAAATGTATTATTGTAATAATGGCCACCTTCCATAAAATGTTATCATTAATATTACTGTTTTTGGTTTCAATCTTTGGTTTAGTGAAAGGTAGTTGATGGGGCTGTGGTGATAGTTAAAGGGATATTTCATTCCAAATGAATGTTTTCTCATCATTACTCACTCACACCATCCCAGATGTATATGATTCCCTTTCTTCAGATTAACACAGAGATGTATAATCCATATAAAAAAAGTCCATCTAGTCCATATAAAGCTCTAAAGTTCATGCGGAAACACTTTTTTGTCTGATGATGTGATCTCAACAAACATGCCTGTCCACATGAGAAGAGAAATAAAATTATTCCACATCAAATAAAAACGCTTTAATTCATTTTAATTCAGGACACTCATATGACATTCTTCAGAAATATCATTAATTTCTGTAGATCATTTTAATAAGGGCCGAATGAAACTAACCTGTTTGTTCCTCAGTATCTTCCTGTTTCACGCTGAACACTTCTTCAATCTTCATGTCTTCACTCTCCTCTTTAATAAACGCCATCTTTATAATAGTGTCGGATCTCAGATGCTTCTCCAGGAGTTTTCCTGTGTGTTCAAACAATTTGTCATGTTTAAGATGAAAATAATGAACAGAATGAGAAATAAATTCAAAGTAAATCTCTGTGTGTCTCAATCAGCTGTAGTTCAGTAGTTCAGCGCACTGGTGAGGGAGTCAGTCAGAGTGAGAGTTAATGGATTAAATCAACTGGTTAGACAAAAATCACCCAAAACAAGCACTAACAAAATAAAAAAAATGATACAGACACTTCATATTTAATGATTTGTACATTTAACAGATTACGTTGTCATGGAGAGATAAAAAAGTTTTCATAAAAGTTGTCATTATTAATCATAATCTTTGTGTTTTCGTTGTATTTTACACTGTTTTGAGCGGCAGGATTCGTCAGCGCGCGGTGATTCAAGCGCTTCGAATCAGTGAGTCACTTGGCAAAGCATTAGATTCAATTGACTCGGAGTTCCGAAAAGTCCCGTTTCTCCATCACCACTTTCCAAAACAGGAATTCGTGTTTACGATGATAGTATACACGATGTAGTGCGCTAAATGAGACGTTACTGTTACTTATCTGTTATGTGAATTCGCTTTACTCACAAAAACCCTGAATATTCTTACATTAAGCATATTACAACGATATGTTAAATAATACATGGTCACATACCTCTTGTAAAAACTATCAAATCGACGTCTATCGATTTAAACTCTTTAAATGCGTAAAACCACAAACCTTACTTCAGTTTAATCATAACAGTTGCAGGAGCACGGCGCAGCTTTATGATGTCATATCGCTAGACCAAAATAAAAGTCCTGTTCAATCTTCTTTCCAATATCCAGTTCACAGGGGTGTAAAGTCCAGGTTCAGAAAGTAAAAGTCCTCCTCAGTATTTTGTTCCAATCACCTGGATTTGCTAATTAGCAGTTTTTCAGCCAGGACAAAGGAGATATAACTAATTTGGCTGAGTTCATGAGTGGAATAAACATATGGCAGGACTTTTATGTTCTGACCCCTAAACGTTACACCTCTGGAAATATATAATAGGTGTCATGGGACTTCATGGTGAAATATAATATATTTTAATGTTGTCCAATTATGTGATGAAAAAGATTAAGAATTACTAATAACTTGTTAAAAAGATATATGTCAGCATTGAAATGCATATATCTTCCACAAGAATCAGTAGAAGATAACTAAAATAAAATAAAAAGCAATACAAATGTTAAAGTATTAGTTCACTTTAGAAAAAAAATGTTGCTGATAATTTAGTCAACCCGATATGTCATCCAAGATGTCCATGTTTAATGTCTCTTTAATATAGTGAATTAAAAATAAAGTAACGTTACAAGTGCCTCAAAATTGTATTCTAGTAGGCTACATGTAGCCTACTTAGTTACATTCATCACTGCATATGAGGTACAACATAGCTTATTTTACTTTTTGTTACCTTATTTAAGGTATTTATGATTCAGTGATAGCTACTGAAGATATTTTACACATCTAAACACATTTATAATTTAATATACTTATATATAATTAAAGCATAATATAAATAGGCTAGATGTCTTATTGCATTTATACCTAATGAAAGTATGATTTAAATAGATGTTTTATTTAACTTATAACTAATGGCCCTTTGCAACTTTTCCTGTATTAATTTCAGGTATCTGTCAACAGGACACTCGTTCAGGTCAATAGCTTTTAGATACAGGGTGGGTTACTGCACAGTGGCAAGGGTGGTAAAAGAAGTGTGTGAGGCAATATGGTCTCTCATGGTCCAGGAATACATGCCCTTCCCTGAACAACACCACTGGAAGAGGATCGCTGAAGACTTCCATAGGCTGTGGAACTTCCCCAACTGTCTGGGAGCAATCGATGGGAAGCATGTTACAATACAGGCCCCATCTTCAACAGGGTGTATGTATTTTAACTTCAAAGGGAGCTTCTCCATCGTCCTCCTGGCAGTGCTTGATGCCCGGTACCTTTCCCGGATGGTGGATGTGGATGGTGGGACCCTCTGTGCCTCCGACTTTGGCAAGGCCCTCCACCAGGGAACCCTCGACCTGCCAGAGGATGCACCTTTACCAGGAGCAGAAGACCTTCAGCCTGTGCCACATGTGTTTGTGGGTGACGAGGCTTTTCCTCTGAAGAGGCACCTTCTCCGTCCCTATCCAGGAAAACACCTCGACAGAGAGAAGCGCGTGTTTAATTACCGTCTTTCCCGTGTAAGGCAGCTGGTGGAGTGCACATTTGGGATACTTGCTGCCCAATGGAGACTCTACCACAGAGTGCTTGGTGTCTCACCAAAAGTGACAGATGCAGTGATGAAGGCCACTTGCATCCTTCACAATTTCCTACGTTATGAGGATGCTGATGAAGAGGAAGGAAGTTGTGTCCCCCTGCCATCAGAGCCACAGTTTGCCATGCAGCCCAACCAGCGAGCAGGCAGCAACAATGCCTCTAGGGAAGCACTGGAAATAAGGCAAAGGTACACCACCTACTTTTCCTCTCCAGCAGGTGAAGTTGCATGGCAGCAATTTTTCATCTAAGGCCTCATAATTACTCCCATCACCATCAGGACCACTGTCATCAGTACCATCCAGGACCACCACCAATTTAAAATAAAAAAAGGCTCTTTTAAGAGCCACCCATAACCTTAGAAAATGAGCATATTTCCTTTCACTAACAAGCTACACATTACGAATAAAATAAAATAGTAGTCTAAATCAAAAGAGGAAAATAAATGACTGGAAAAGATTAATGCTTTTAATAATTATTTTAATGATCACTTTTCATGTACAGATTCATAAATGCATCAAACTGCCAAATAAAAAAATAAAATAATTGATTGTTACATGTAGTAATTTGGTGAGTCTATTAGGTCATGTTTGTGTGTGTGTCTTGTCTCTATGTTTGTTTATGTGTGCATGAAAAATATATTTTTCAAAATCCTCAAAAATGTTACCGATTCTTTCTCATAATACCATCTATGGTATGATAGATACTCGTGCCTTTCCTGGGGGGTTGTTGAGGGTGGTAAGAAAAATAAAATCTAAATCTTTGGAGGCCGGGCGTGTATAAAAATCAAAGCCCTCATCTTCAGCTCTGTGTAGGTCTATCCCTGGCGCATCTTCACCTGGGTTGGACCCTGCCTCTGTCTGTACTAGATGTACTGCATGAGAAGAACGTCACTCTGTTATAAATATTATTAAAAATAACTAATTTTATCATCGGAAAGTAACATAGATATCTAATTCAGCAAGCCATTAAATAGAAGGCAATAGTGGCTTTTTTTCTGTGTGATTGAATTTGTGGCATAAACATATGACTCTATTTTAATCTATCTTATTCTACCTACGCATAATATGATTGCCTACCCAGCCCTGCACTCTGCCCCTGTACCTGTCATTGTTTTTGTACTGGTTCCATTCTCCTCATCCTCCTGCTCTTCTTTCTCTTGCTGCTTTCCTTCCTCCCCCTTCTCCTCCTGCTCGTCCTTCTCTCCCTCCTCATCAATATGACTGCAGGGGTCATCATCAACCTGTCCCTCTCCAACACTGACCTTAACAGCTAATATACATATACAGACATAGAGATTCCTTGCTTATAGAAGGATGTTGTCTGTGTGTGACAACAAACTGCAAACTGCTGTTTATAATATATTATATCTATAAATATATGTAAGGGATAATGTATGCGAGTCGGTTTTTAAAGCGTTTGTATTCGCTATAGCAACCACCTCACTATACATTATCCCGCTTATTACATGGCTACCTACCAAATAGATCAATAATTTCACACAAAATATTGATTTAAAAAGCAGTTTATTGATATAAAAACGATTGTAAAATAGTCAGTTTCGTCTCTGAACGGCGTCCATGGCAACGCTCTGTTTTTCATCAAGAAATAACAGACCGTATTCTACATTGGAATTCTACCAAGCCATGTAATAAATGCCTATATTTAAATGCAAATATAAACAATTTCAGTGTATAATAAATCACTAATATATACCTAATCAGGCACCTGTCCTGTCCATGCTGCTGGGTCCTTCCTCATCTGCACCTCCGGCTGCCACAGCACTCTATCCACTACGGAAAAGGTCTGTTAATTTTGCGCATTTAGCTGCCTCTTGTGCCAACATTTTTTCTTTTTAATTCTTATTTTTTCGGCCCCACCCATTTCTTTCTCTTCTTTCCTTCTTCTTATCCCCCTCAGATTGAAAGTATTGGTCTGGCCCGGTCTGAATCACACACACGCACAGCGTTTCGCTGCAGCTGAGCGGACGGTTAGGCCGGTCGCGTATCATAAAAAAAAAAAACCTCTTTGACCACCGGCCGGTCTTCGGCCTGAAATGGACCGGCCGTTCGGGATTGTTCCATTATTTCCGATGGCCAATCCGCCCCTGGGTGTAGGCACCCATATCCTTGCCCATATACTAGTTGTCCATGTACATTGAAGTCATGGAATGCACTTAGATCACACCTCTGTAGTAGTGATTTATGTCTCGAGACCGGTCTCGAGACCACTTTTACGTGGTCTCGGTCTTGTCACGGCCTTGACGGTCTTTGGTCTCGGACCTCTCGGTCTTGTCTAGGTCTCGCTGTCTCAGACCGACATAGTGGTCAGGGGATTGAGCAATACAATACAATACTACAATATCCACGACGATATCCGAAACGGATCCGCGCCACTGATCGCAGCGGCAACGAGTAGCCTACTTTGATCACTTGATTTAAAAAACACATATCATGTACAGTTTTTGATATATTAATATTTAGTAAAACACATATCAGTGACATGATGGGTTTTACCTTCATTCAGGAGATTTTGGGTAACTGCACAACTGACAGATGACTTTGAGCGCACCGCCAACGGTATGTGTGTGTGTGAGTGTGTGTGTACCATAGCGACAAAAACGACCAACTTTCGGATCCTGCACTTAAGCCTATAATTTTGTTTTTTAAAATATAATTATGTATTTAAAAGTTGCAGAATGGATTCATTTGGAGACTTCAAAATCAGCAGAGATAGGCAGGCAAATGCAAAACAACATTTGACAAGTTATTGCTTAGCTTCAATACTAGTGTTTTTTTTCCCTCCGGTCTCGACTTGGTCTTGGTCTCGACTTGGTCTGTCTTGGTCTTGGTCTTGATACCATCTGGTCTTGGTAGTGTCTTGGTCTCAGTTTAGGCGGTCTCGACTACAAGTCTACTCTGTAGAGTCCATAACAGAGACTCATCTCAGCAAACATCACTGGCTACATTCAGATGTCAAGTTTGTGCATTCACTGAAATTGGCAATGATACGGAATATTTCCGTCACATAAATCTGCATCTTAAATCCCATGAAACCATCTCCTGTATGTTCAAAGATTGTACATTTACAACAAACATTTAAATCGCATAAAAATAGAAAGCGTAGGAATAGGAAATAGGAATTGAAACTGTGTCACTCTTAATATTGATGACTTTGAAGTTTGTAATCCTCTAGGAACTTCAAGAACGAAGTGCTTTGTACTGGATTTTGAGCAACGTACCCCCAGGTCAGCAGTCCTCTTTGTCATCCATCTATTTGGCTTTGCTGTGTAAAAGTAGCCATTTCAAGACTTATGGATATGGCAAAGTTCTTGGACCTCTCTTGCATGATTTGGTTGTATTGGAAAAGCATGGAGTATTTGTCCCACAGATTGGAAAAAATGTTAAAGGCACAGTACAGTCTGTAGTTGCAGAAAACTAAATCTAGAGTAAAAAGGGCATGTGTGCTTACAGAGAATCTTTCTCATTTTGATGTCACAACTGGATATCCTCCTGATATACTCCATGATCTGTTTGAGGGCATTGTTCCAGTGGAACTTGCACTGTGTCTGGGTATGTTAATGTACAAAAAATACTTTTCTTTGAATACTCTAAATAAGGTAATCCTCAGTTCCCTATCGGTCAGTCACTACAACGTAGGTCATGACTGACCAATAGGAATCTCGCTAGAGAGGCCAATCTACCTCGAGTGAAACTAAAACAAGCCAATGCACATTGGTGTGCAATCATTTGCATCAGCTGCGCGGCCTCGCAGCGCGGGTATTTAACGAGCAGCTGAGCGATTGCACAGTTAGCTTTTTGCTTCGGAGCCAACACTTTGATGCCTCTACAATTAACGGTGGAAACTTTGATAAGCTTCTTCGGACCTCTCCTTTCGGTGCTGGGCGTGACAGAACGGCAGCGTGAGCAGCTTCCTCTTTTAGAGCAAAACAAAAAAAGCTGTTTTAACAGCTGGTAAGATCTCCCAGCGCACAGACGGGTGCACATTCCCCTGTGATCGCTGAGGCTGCTCCCCTGCATGCTTCAGCACCAGTGAGAGTAGTCCTTAAAAGAGCAAACACAGATAGTTCGCGTCTTTTTCAAGATGACGTTCTATCTGCGTGTTTCTGGATGCGGTCGTTACCTGGGGTCGCAGGATGTCCACGATCGCTGCCTTGTGTGTCTGGGCCTCGAACACGCACAGGCAGCGTTCGTGGATGAGTCATGTACCCATTGTGGGAAGATGACCATCTCGGAGCTGAGGTCGAGACTCTCGTTCCTGCAAAGGGGCGGAGTCCCCGTGCCAGCACCTTGGTCCAACCCCCCTTCGCGGGTTGCTTCCGGCAGTGACATGGGTGACCTGAGGATTACAGTGAGCGCGCTTCCTTCGGGGAACCAACCCCCTAGGAACCCTCACTCCTCTCATGCTCCGCAGCCAGTTCAGCTGCCAAAGGAACGTGCCGGACCATCCTCGAGATGTGTACCGGTCGTTTCGTTCGGCGCTCCCTGCGACGACCAGATGTCGATCGCTGCATCGGAGGGTGGGTCAGACCGCTCCGCGGACGACGGCTCGGAGCCGCTGCCTCCTTCGGGTGTGCCAGCGGTGCCCGAGTCAGACCCGGAGATGATGGCCATGCTTTCCCGGGCCGCCAACAGGATCGAGCTGTACAGGGACGTACTGATCCGCACGGACAACACTGCGACCGTTGCTTACATCAACCGACAAGGTGGTCTACGCTCCTGTCGCATGTCGCAACTCGCCCGCCATCTCCTCCTCTGGAGTCAGAAGCATCTGAGGTCGCTTCGAGCCATGTATCTCCCCGGTATGCTCAACCGTGTGGCCGACGAGCTATCACGAGCAGTGTGGTTCCGGGAGAGTGGCGACTCCATCCCCAGGTGGTTCAGCTGATCTGGAGAGAGTTCGGAGAGGCTCAGGTAGACTAGTTTGCCTCCTCAGAGACCTCCCACTGCGTGCTGTTTTACTCCCTGACCGAGGGAACACTCGGAACGGACGCACTGGCACACAGCTGGCCCCGGGGCCTCCGCAAATATGCGTTTCCCCCAGTGAGCCTACTTGCACAGACGCTGTGCAAAGTCAGGGAGGACGAGGAGCAGGTCCTTCTGGTGGCTCCCTATTGGCCCACCCGGACTTGGTACCCGGAACTCATGCTCCTCGCGACAGTCCCTCCCTGGCCCATTCCTCTGAGGAAGGATCTTCTGACTCAGAGACGGGGCACCCTATGGCACCCGCGCCCAGACCTCTGGAAACTCCATGTCTGGTCCCTCGGGACGTGGAGGTTCTAGGTGACTTACCCCCAGAGGTACTTAACACCATCACTTCAGCACGGGCGCCGTCCACGAGACATGTTTACGCCCTGAAATGGACCCTGTTCGTCGAATGGTGTTCTTCTCGCTGAGAAGACCCCCGAAGATGTTCGATAGGGCCTGTGCTTTCCTTCTTGCAGCAGGGGTTGGAGCGTAGACTGTCCCCTTACACCCTCAAAGTACATGCTGCCGCTATTTCTGCTTATCACGACCACATAGATGGCAAAACAGTTGGAAAGCACGACCTGGTCGTCAGGTTTCTTAGGGGGGCGAGACGATTAAATCCTCCTCGATCCCCCTCCATACCCTCTTGGGATCTTTCCCTGGTGCTTCGAGCACTTCAGGATGTTCCCTTTGAGCCTCTGCAGTCAGTAGACTTAAAGCTTCTTTCCATGAAGACTTTGCTGCTGGTTGCACTGGCCTCTGTCAAGAAGGTAGGAGACCTGCATGCATTTTCGGTCGACGAATCGTGCCTAGAGTTCGGGCCGGGTGACGGCCACGTGGTACTAAGACCCCGGCCTGGCTATGTGCCCAAGGTTCCTACCACTCCCTTCAAAGACCAGGTAGTGAACCTGCAAGCGCTGCCTTTGGAGGAGGCAGACCCAGCCCTGGCTTTGCTCTGTCTCGTTCGCGCCCTGCATATTTACGTGTACAGAACTCAAAGCATCAGGACCTCAGATCAGCTCTTTGTCTGTTACGGAGGCCAGCAGAAGGGAAAGGCTGTCTCCAAGCAGAGGTTGGCCCACTGGATAGTGGATGCCATCGCCTTGGCTTACCAAGCACAAGGCGTGCCCTGCCCGCTCAGGTTGCATGCACACTCCACGAGAGGCGTTGCATCCTCCTGGGCGCTGGCACGTGGCTCCTCGCTAATAGACATCTGTAGAGCTGTGGGCTGGCCGACACCTAACACGTTCGCTAGATATTATAGCCTACGTGTAGAGCCGGTCTCCTCCCGTGTTCTCACCCTAAACGGGTAGAAGGACTGAGAGGTCTGGCTCTGTCGGCTTGCTGCACCCTACTGTGCACCCTTATTGCTCCAGAGTAAAAACCTGTCGAGTCGTCCAAAACCCTCGGCCCGGACTTGGCGGAGCGTCCGGCGCCAGGCTCTCATCCGCTG
Source organism: Meda fulgida (assembly GCA_030578275.1). Taxonomy (NCBI): domain Eukaryota; kingdom Metazoa; phylum Chordata; class Actinopteri; order Cypriniformes; family Leuciscidae; genus Meda; species Meda fulgida. The sequence goes on from CM060624.1 coordinate 34,058,767, forward strand.
AATCCTTGAGAACCGGATCTGGGCTGGGTTCCATATGTGTGACCCTACGGGGATCCCATATGTGTATATATTCCACGGCTGCTCCTATCGGAAGCCCGTGTCTTTCCCTTGGGCTAAGTCACCCATTATTCATATGCAGTACAGCCTTCGGGCTAGTCCATATGTATTTCCACATAACTCTTTGAAGAAGTGGCTTCCGCAAGCTGATGCAAATGATTGCACGCCAATGTGCATTGGCTTGTTTTAGTTTCACTCGAAGTAGATTGGCCTCTCTAGCGAGATTCCTATTGGTCAGTCATGACCTACGTCTCCGTTCCCTCCCTCAGGGAACTAGGGTTACCATATGTAACCGAGATGTTTTCCCTACAAGGGAGATGATAAAAAAAACGTCCCCATATTGTGCCACAATCATTTAAAAGAAAAAACACAATTGGTGGCAATGCTGTTGAGAACTGGTTTAAGGTTGAGAACTCACTTAAAGATGAACTGAACTGAAAAAAAATCAACGTTGATAACGTGTCATGACAATTAAAAGTAAATTACATTAAAAATGTATATATATATATATATCATATAAAAATATCAATATAGCTTTTTTAAGCAACACAAAAATTGCGCTTGTTGGTATAAGAACGCTGGCAGTCTCGATGACGTCACTGGCATGGTAGGACATGCAAAGGTGCATAGGCTACAGCTGCAGGTCCTATATACACAGACGAAAATGAGCACTTTTAACGGCATGGGTTACGCATTTGAAACTGTGAGGGATAGTCCAGTAGTTTCTGACTACCACCACCACATGGAGGATCAGTTCCAGGCTCCACATACAGCACAGGATCGTGTGGGGCGAAGTGACTGGTGTGAGTGTGTGAACTGCCGGAACATGGACACTGCACCGGAGTCAATCTGTTGCAGAAAGGTCAACCAGGAGCATTTGTTAATGGGCGAAAAATGCATCACCATGCACCGTTCATTTCGGATGCTGTGCGGTGAGGGGGACGTATTAGAGGTGGCTATGCTTTCTCTACGGGATGTCCGAGCTGAGACGCTGGAGCGCCCCATAAGTAGCAGGTATGTAACGTTACAGTGTATTTTTCGAATTTGGCGACTAGGCTAGGCTAGGCTAGGCTAACTTGTTATATCCTTTTCTCAGACTGTTTAGGTTAACGGCGTACTGGCAGTTCACTCTTTGGGCGAGGGGGCATTTGGGAAGGAGGAATAGGATTCCGATCCCATCCTGTGCTGTGAACTACATCAGGGATCTTTTCCCCTCAGCCGAGTGCCAAGGATTCGAGTATGCTTCTGACTTGTAACTTGTAAAAATAAAACATTTGATGCAGACATTGTCAGACGCTTCATGTACGCATTGACGTTTTCAACACATCTGTCTCTCGCACCTAGGATTAAACACTAGAAATCACGACTAGAATAAATTTGTTGACAAGGCAGGGGTAGAGAGAAAGAAATACAGATGATCAATTTGGTCTTCATTTGATACATTTGATGAAGGAGTAGCCTAGCTAAATTCTTGAAGTTTTTTTTATTTTTTTATTAATTAATTAACAAAGCAAATACTAAGAACATGAAGCATGAACATGGAGCATGTTTTGGCAAAAATGGCAGTTACATAATCAAAAGAAAATAAATTAAAAGGGCAATTATTCAATAAGATTGTTTACAAAAGAAGCCAGTTTCTCAGCATTCTTGTTATTAATCAATAACAAAGAGTTGTAAAAAAGTTTCAGCTCATTTCTCCAATGAGTAATGTTAGGAATTGTGTTGTAAAAACAACATTTATGAATGAAATGTTTACTTAACAAAATTACATTGTTAATGCCAAAATCACTACATTCTTGAAGCTATAGTCAGCTTGAAAGAGAATTGACTGAATCGTTGGACTATAATGAAATCATTGCAGTGTTCAACTCTAAGCCCCGTCGTCTCCTGTTATAACCTAGTCATCAAAAGTAAGCCAATCTACGTTTACTATGTAGTTGCCTAGTCAATGTTGTTTATTTAACGTGGTTTATGTGGCAGCTGAGCCAGACTATGACCAAGCTTTGTTTTTACACACTGTCCACTACTGTCCTGCTGATTTGATGATGGTGTTGTTTTGCATCTGTCAGATGCGCGTGTGTGTGGTGTGGCCGCGCGAAGTGGAAATGCTGTTCTTATCGTTATGTTCTTAACACTGCTGCCACCTGATTTTTTTCTGGGCCCACCTTCATTGCGATTCCTGGCTACGCTACTGCCCTAGAGTCCTTTTGCAGTGTTACCCCATAAAATGTTCCAGTCTCCACTGCTTCAGATGCCTGTCTGTAGTATGGTCTCTCTCTCAACCTCAAGATAATGATATGTCCCTTGACTGCAAACTTTCAGATAAATCTTTAAGTTCCTCCACAATGTCCACACTGCCTTCACTGTTCTGTGTGATGAGGCCACCCACCTCACACTCAGGACCCTGCCAATCTTTTTAACCACAATTCCTAATTCTGAGACGGCAGAACTGAGCTCCCTTTGATTCTTTGGGGATCGGTGGTACAGACAATACAATTTGTCCATGAAACTTGAAAAAGGATTAATTTCTGTGCACTGATTAACAGCATCCCCAACCGCCAGCTCAAGTCTATAGTTTAAACCAGCCGATCAGACGTGGGAACTTGCTTTTTAGCCTGCTAAAGACTCCTGCTTTCCTCCCTAACATAACAGAGGCTCCATCAGAGCAAAATCCAACCAAACACTTTTCTGACTGAGTTCCAGAACTGAATCTCAACAAAGAATGAACCTTTCTGACTGAGTTTTCCAGACGGAATCTTTCCGTACAACAACGATGTGGTGAGTTTCACTCTATTCAAAGAACCACTGCAGACCAGTACTGATGTGTTAACCTCTGCACCATCAGAGAAGAGTTATCAGACAGCTCTAGAGTTTGGTTACTAAAGTTACCCTTTAAAAGTTTTCTTTTAGAGATGAAAGTGTATCCTCTGTTTCAGGCAGGGAAGAGTAACATTACATGTTAATATTTGTGAGCCTCTGCTTTGCCAGTTGCCAGGGAAGTGTTCCATCCTCTGTTCAGGCAGGGAAGTTTTAACATTACGTGTTAAATAATGTGTATCCTCTGTTCAGGCAGGGAAGATTAACGTTAAATGTTAATATTTGTGATCCTCTGAATAGTCAGGGAAGTTGTTTTTATCCTCTGCTCAAGCAGGGAAGATTAGCGTAAAGTGCTAGTAATGTGTGCTATCCTTTGCTCTGCCAAGAAAGCTTAACAATAGTTTATCTGTGTTAACAAGTATAGCCTCTGTTTGATCAGATAAGTTTTTATGTTTGTTTGTGTGGTAACAAAGAAACTCACAAAATGGTTAGAAGGAATGCTAAGCTAGTTCCATCAACTGAGAAAGGTGGGCTAGCTAGCCCTTTATGGACAGACAGTGAGTTCAAGTCATTGTTAGGAGAGCAAATGGACTCCATAGTGACTGAGTCAGTCAGATTGAATTTGACAAAGAAATTTGGTAATTTGGTACAACTCTAGGTGCTAAAGAGATTGAGTGACTATCTCAGAGCTTACCCTCAGCACACACACAGTTTTCTGAATTTAGAAGAGCATTAATCAGTAAAATGCATCTTTACGACATGTCGTTGGCAGAAGTCACACAGCTGATGTCACAAATTCTAACTGAGTCTGAATTCAACAGTTTTGTGTCTGCTGTTACTTCTGAACTGCAACATGCCAGTAAAGTTGAATTGAGAGAGGGAGTTCTGAGAGTGTTAAAGAAAATTGTTGGCCCAAAAGTTGACTGGTCAAAGATCACCAGTTGTGTACAGAAAAAGGATGAAAATGTATGCGAGTACACAGAAAGATTTCGCCAGACCGCTGCAGCTTACAGCGGGATTGCTGACACTTCAGAAAAGGTGTTAGATGATAATGGTCCTCTAGTTCGCGCATGGTTTCATGGTCTTTTGTCAGAACATAGAAATGCATTGCCTTACTTAGAATTTACATGGTCCAGTAGAACCCTGCAAAACAACTTGGACAGGTTAGCTACTTGGGAAAGAGACTCTGATGTCAAGGCAAGAGTAGAAATTGCAGCAGCCTCCTTTAAGGTCAACACCGAGAATGAACAGAAACGCAAACATCCTAAGAGAGAGGGCAGCTGTAATTACTGTGGTAAAACTGGGCATTGGATGAAAGAGTGCAGGAAAAACAAAAAGAACTTAACAAGAGAAGTTGACAATGTTACTCAGCTTCTCCTCAGTCTGCTGGCTACTCTGAAGCAGCCCCTCCCCTCTTCAGTAAACTCATTGGGCAGCTTGTTTAGGTGTTAACCATTCAGGCTGTGAGTGCTAAATTTCCCCAGTAACTTACAACAAAGATGAAAGACTTATTTTTGTTTATAGAACAAAAGGAAAGTGACAGTCTCAGCTTTCCTTTGGGGGACACTAGTTAAGTAAACTCACAGCCTTAAATGTTATGCTACAGCACAGGCCTTTCAGTAATAGTTTTAGGTCAGACTGTAAACGTAAAATGCCCTCATGCAGTGTCCACACTAATGCCGAACATTGTTTTACACCATGCACCAGTCACAAACCCTTCCTCATGTATGATGTCTGCAATGACTGAAGTTTTGTTAGAGGATAAAGGAGAAATGACTCACGATGGTGTTACGCTTACATGCACATCTACGAGTGAAGTAAAAAAAACTCCCATAGAGAATTCAGAATTTTAGTGTTTATTGATGGTTCAACTCAAGTAACTGAAGGTAACAGACGAGCCATTAGAGGCTAAGTGGCACGGACCAAGTGATGTTGATTACAGCAGCTGCAGTATTGTGTCAGGGAAGGAAAACCTAAACTCATGTGACACACTGTAAAATTGTTCCCCCACCAACAGGGACAGACTAGGACACAAACCCAAGTGAGGAGCCCAGGGAAGAATCAAATGCAACAGGCTTTGGGGGCCAACCCTTCGGTGAAGAATCCCTCATAGGCTTTCCCCATCAATTAGTCCATCTAGGAAAGAAGGAACAACAATAGCAGAACAACAAAAGCAGACTCGGAAAAAGTTTAAAACCATAGTGTTTGAACAAATACTGCTCTCCTGTCTTTTGTTTTCTTTCTTCCTCTGTGCAGATACCACTTGATGGCTGTCCCCAGACCCACACGCACTGACCTCCGCATCTGCATATGAAGCCACAACCTCTAGAAAACAACAAGACCCACTGCCTATCATACAATCATAAAAGGATAAAGAAAAGAAAAAAATACACAACGCAGAGACTAAGGGAACTTCAATTATCCATCAACATGATCAAGATTGTCGTGCTACTAACCATCAGGACATAGCACAAAGTATAGACTCCAGAATCCTTGTTTGCTGGAAAGAACATTGCAGGCCACACCCGAAGATGGCTGCATTCCAGGACTCACTTGTGCCCAAACATGGTGGTCAAGAACTCTTGGAGCATTAATCCCATCTTATGGTGTCATGCCGGCCCTTGATCAAGTCAGAAGCTTATCGAATTCTCTACAAAAATTGGCCAATGATACGGCTTTGGCCCTTGGTAACATCACAGACACTCTTACTTCGCACAAGATAATGATCTTACAGAACAGAGTGGCCTTGGATTACATTCTAGCAATGCAAGGGGGAGCCTGCACCATCATCGGCCCTGAGTGCTGCACCGGTTTAATGGATCCAACAGAGAACTTGAACAAAATCCAACAAGATATTCTTGATCTTTCAGCAAAATTACACCAGATGACTGAAAATAATTTTTCATGGTTCGGAAACTTGATTGGTAAACCTTGGCTGTGGATCAAGGAAATAGCAATTCTGTTGTTGTTTCTCCTACTGGCGTACTATCTATGCGTCAACAGTATCAAGTGTTTCATTCAACAAATGACTCACACCACTCACGAGAAAATCGCAGTTCTAACCAGAAAAGACTATTAGCCGTAAGAACTTCACGGACCCTAATTGCATGTTTGTTTCTGTGTCAGCATGCAATTACAGATGAACAACACAGATCATGTTATGTGCCTGTAACGATCACAAGTTACAAGAATGAACATGTACTATGTGCCTGTAACGATCACAAGTTACAAAAATGAACTTTTAAGTGTTTAAATTTGTATATAATGTGGGAGTTTATTAGAACTCCCAAAGGGGGAAATGTAGTGTTACAAATTTATTAAAATGTTTAATTTAGGTTCCAATATCTAAACTGAGAAAGTTTCGAAGACTGAAGTTAGCATTTGCTCTATTGTAAGTTAAATTAGTTTAATGGCTCTCGGAGCCCCTGTCCCGGTCATTGAATATTTAGGAAGATTAAGTCAAGCAATTCAGGTGTCTGACCTTAGCTTTTGTCTCTATGATAATGTGATGGTATACAATCAGGCTGAGTGGATTACCATCTCACACTGTTATGCTGATGAGATCTGGGGTGGGGAATTTCCAAGAAGAGTTGACTCCTGTACTTAATTTACATGCTTTGTTTCAGAGAGTCTCCACCTCTATGTAACTCCCCCCCCTTGAAAGGTATATTAACTAAAATGTCTATTCCCTTAGTAAGACTTGGATGAAATGCACTACAGCGATGCAACAGAGACTTCCCAATAAAGAATCCTGTTGAAAGATATCCCAACGTCTCCTGGTCTGCGCTTCTGAGTATTCTACACTTTAGAAGAAAAAAGTTCACTACAATTTCCAGACCAATCCTTACCTTGGAAATAATCAGTGATCCTTCATTTGCATACTCTCTTATTTTCATCCTCCTCCATCTATAAGAATCAAGTTCTGAAGAAATGAACATTACTAATAGGGCTGCACGATTAATCGCGTTAAATCACAATTAAACTGCACGCGATTTGGCAAAGACTGCAATTAATTTATGCGCAGCTTGTCAGTGCAGTACGGCTCTGTGATCAGCAGTAAATGCTCTGTCTGAAAGCCATGTGTTTTCCAATTAGGAAACAAGTATTCATGGACATTTTTGTCTCTGTCAAGAGTGACAAGCTGGAGTGCTAGCCAACTACCATGCAGTTAACCTTACGTTCGTCACAAATTTATGATAGTTTTGCACTTTTAAATTAGTTTTTATTTTAATATCGGTTTCAATTTTGTTTTAAATTTAAATTTAGTTTTAGTTAGTTTTATCAATTGTTTTGTTAGTTTTAGTTTAGTTATTATTTTGCAAACACATTTCTATTTAGTTTTTATTTTATTTTGTTTCAGTTTTAGTAATTATAGTTTAGCAGAGCAAATAGAACACTTCCAGTGTAGACCAAAGCAAGACATTTAATTTCAGCAAAGTTTAATGTTTGCACAGACTCCTGTGCAGACTTTTAATAATAAAAATAAAATAATGGTTTGAGATTGAACAAAGAACCAAATAAATGTTTGATTCAAAATAAAAAGTTTCAGTTTTCGTTTACGAAAATATCCTTGATGAATTCGTCATTGACTAGCAGATGAATAGAGCCATACCGCCCTGCGAATAGTCTAACTCAGATCCTTGTTCTTTCTTTAAGTTGTGTTTGTTGCCCTGTTTAAATTTTTAAATTTGACATTAGCCTACTTCACGTTCGACTTTTAACCTCACTGCAACAGCCGCTTCCTATGGCTAGAACAGCAACTGTAAACACAACGACTTTGTCTGCATGCGTGAACCGGCGTAGATGCCCTCAAATCAGACAGGAGAACCGTTACTGAGAACATAACGTCGGTAAGCGTGTTTGTGAAGGCGGGGCCAGGGGGTGATATCACGTTTTGATTAGATATGGAAAAACTCCTTCAGGAGCACCAGGCTTGCTGCAATTTGACAGTGTATTTCATTTTAACGATAGCCTTCCATGGCTCTATCATTGATATTATTTATTTATTTATTAATTTATTTGACGTGCCGGAACACAGTTCCGGACCGTTCCGGCCCACTTTAACCCCTGTATATAATGTGTACTTTTCAGCACAGTTTTAATTATGTTTATTACGTTTATGCTTACTGGCTTATAGACCTTTCCCACAATAACCGGAAATACGTAATCGTTGTGGAAGCGGAGTTCCTGTCAAGCATCAACACATCAGAAAAACATACCCGGGCAAGAGAAAATGGATCAGAGAGTCTTTACAACTTCGAAAAATATTGAACTTGTCATGGTCCAGTTGTTGATGACTCTGTAAAATGGTGTGGTGATGCTTATCTGCAGCTGAATGTATCTAAGACCAAAGATATGACTTGATTTCAGAACTGAAGCTCATTCTTCCCAGTATACGTTCATTAAAAGTGAGAAGGTGGAGTGTGTCTAAAGTTATGAATATTTAGGACTATTATTGACAATAAACTGCGTTTTGATGTGAATACCAAAAAGAAGTCTGTCAGTTTTATTCAACAGTTATGTCCTTAATCATGCTCTTAGGTAGTGACTTTTTTTTGCACTCAAAGTTCTCTATTCTGCTCTCTAGACTACCAAAGATGAAGAACAATTGATACAAATATTAATTTGTCCCTTGTGCAA